>CM057239.1:31630310-31632810 GCA_029931835.1 Etheostoma nigrum
ATGTTTCCTCCCCTCCCTCCTCCATGTTTCCTTCCCCCCTCTCCTTCACATCCCCTCCCTCCTCCATGTTCCTTTTCCTCCCTCCTCCATGTTTCCTCCCCTCCCTCCTCCATGTTTCCTTCCCCCCTCTCCTTCACATCCCCTCCCTCCCTCTCCCTCCCTCCTCCCCTCCCCCACCCTCCTCCCTCCTCCTCCTTCTGTCTCCCTCCAACTGTCGTCTCTGGGCTTATATTGATTGTTTTAAGGAGCTGGGTAACCTACTTCCCAGAAGGAAGACACACTTCTCGTCTCCATAGCGACGGACCACAACGCAACAGATGCTAAGAGAGAGTTATTGACGCCGCATATGTCGAGAGAAAGTTAGCTAACCCCCATGTTGTCCTCATGTTGTCCTCATGTTGTCTTCATGTTGTCCTCATGTTGTCCTCATGTTGTCCTCATGTTGTCCTCATGTTGTCCTCATGTTGTCTTCATGTTGTCCCCATGTTGTCCCCATGTTGTCCCCATGTTGTCCCCATGTTGTCCTCATGTTGTCCTCATGTTGTCCTCATGTTGTCCCCATGTTGTCCCCATGTTGTCCCCATGTTGTCCTCATGTTGTCCCCATGTTGTCCCCATGTTGTCCCCATGTTGTCCCCATGTTGTCTTCATGTTGTCCTCATGTTGTCTTCATGTTGTCATCATGTTGTCTTCATGTTGTCATCATGTTGTCCCCATGTTGTCCCCATGTTGTCCTCATGTTGTCCTCATGTTGTCCTCATGTTGTCTTCATGTTGTCCTCATGTTGTCCCCATGTTGTCCCCATGTTGTCCCCATGTTGTCCCCATGTTGTCCTCATGTTGTCCTCATGTTGTCCCCATGTTGTCCCCATGTTGTCCTCATGTTGTCCCCATGTTGTCCCCATGTTGTCCCCATGTTGTCCTCATGTTGTCATCATGTTGTCCCCATGTTGTCCCCATGTTGTCCTCATGTTGTCCCCATGTTGTCCCCATGTTGTCCCCATGTTGTCCTCATGTTGTCTTCATGTTGTCCTCATGTTGTCCCCATGTTGTCCCCATGTTGTCCTCATGTTGTCCTCATGTTGTCCTCATGTTGTCCTCATGTTGCCCTCATGTTGTCCTCATGTTGTCCTCATGTTGTCCTCATGTTGTCTTCATGTTGCCCTCATGTTGTCCTCATGTTGTCTTCATGTTGTCTTCATGTTGTCCTCATGTTGCCCTCATGTTGTCCTCATGTCGCCCTCATGTTGTCCTCATGTTGTCCTCATGTTGTCCTCATGTTTTCCTCATGTTGTCCTATATCAATGTTCTTTTTAATTCCCCAAAATAACATGATTGATTCCACCCAACGCTCTTTGCCAAGTACAAATCTCTACTTTCATTAATTTTGGGGCGTCTTATTCAATTTTATAGCATTGTAAAACAAATGGAAGTGTTTTTGAAATAGTATTGAGTAAAAGTTGACATATTCCAGTCTGTGATTATCATCAACATCCATTCCTTTAATTTTAGTCTCAATAATTCCTAATTTCTGCTTTTCTAACTCAAACATTAGGTATAATTTCCTATAAATGAGCTTTATTGACCATAAATTCCAAAAATAACTGTAAAACTGAAGTTAATAAGTTAGAGTTACGTTAAAAAAAGCATCACAGTGATGAAAAAGGGACAAAAACGTGAGAAAAAGTTAAAAACATCGATTAAAAAGCATCAACGAAGGTGTTTATTTTCTATTTTTTTTTTATTAATGAGCATTTTCTGCCAAATGCAAATCCTCGAATTAGGAAATGTTAAATAAAGATAAGAGTAAAAGCACCTTCCATTGTTCTGCTGCCCTGCATCTGAGCGCCAGACGCCTTATTGTTTGTTTGTTGTCGCTCGCCGGGAGAAGAAACACAACAGTGGGATTAACTGTCCTCCAAATTCAGTTTATTATGGTCCAGGACGTCAAAATAAGCAACAAAAACACACAAAAACAGCATAAATCTCACAAAAAGTGACAAAAACATTGAGAACTCAACAAAAAATTGTCAAAAATCAACTTATTTTCCCCATAATTTGCGCCCCATTCATAAGAAAGCGTTGCATACATGTACAAATGGAGTATATATTATAATTATAAAGTTGGATTAACTGTCCTCCTCCAAACTTTGTGTTTTGTTGTCCAGAACGCTTGAAACAGGCGACAAAGACGACAAAATAAGCAACAAAAACACACAAAAACAGCTTAAATCTCAGAAAACGTGACAAAAACATTGAGAACTAGACAAGAAATTGTCAAAAATCAACTTATTATCCCCATAAATGACGCCCTATTCATGAGAAAGCGTTGCATACATGTACAAATGGAGTATATATTATAATTATAAAGTTGGATTAACTGTCTTCCTCCAAACTTTGTGTTTTATTGTCCAGGACGTGGACATTAGCAACAAAAACACACAAAAAACAGCTTATATCTCAGAAAAAGTGACAAAAACATTGAGAACTAGACAAAAAATT
>CM057239.1:31650310-31680310 GCA_029931835.1 Etheostoma nigrum
CTGTCCCAGAGGAGAGCAGAAACTAGAAGATATTCACATTTAACACGCTGACATCAGAGAAGAGTTGACTTTTTTTTACATTAAAAAACAAACAAAAAAAAGACTCAAACTGATTAATAAATCAACAAAAAGAATTGGCGATTGATTTCAAAGTTCAACACTACTGGATTCATCTTTGCATCGGTCACATATGTCACTGGGAACTCATCACAGACACAGAGGTGTACTCAGATGCATTGGATACTGTACTGTATATGTATTGGCATGTACTGTCCCATATATATATATATATATATATATATATATATATATATATATATATATATATATATATATATATATGGGACAGTACATGCCCATATATATATATATATATATATATATATGGGCATGTACTGTCCCATATATATATATATATATATATATGGGACAGTACATGCCCATATATATATATATATATATATATATATGGGCATGTACTGTCCCATATATATATATATATATATATATATATATATATATATATATATATATATATATATATATATATATATGGGACAGTACATGCCCATATATATATATATATATATATATATATATATATATATATATATATATATATATATATATGGGCATGTACTGTCCCATATATATATATATATATATATATATGGGCATGTACTGTCCCATATATATATATATATATATATATATATATATATGGGCCAGGATGGGCGTTTGGGGGGGAGGGGCATATCATAATAGAGGGTCTGGGTGTCCTCCCCTAAATTTTGAGCTCCAATTTCTTAATTTCCTGCATTTTAACACTCTTTTATGCAGCAATTTACAGTGTAAATGCTTCATAGGCTAATATTAAGAAGAAAAACAGATTCTAAATATATTGAATATACAGTATATTGGAAAGTATGATGTCATTGGGCATATTTAAGCGGGTACATGTAAACCCTGGAGCTCTTAATGGGTACACTGCGTCTACCTGCGTACCACGAAGACCACACCCCTGCAGACACACATGAAATGACCTTCCCCCCCCCTCCCCCCTGTGTTGGTGCAGAGAAGCAGAACAACCTGATCAGCCGCCTGGCGACGCGCCGCCGGCTGGCGGTCGGCGAGGACTGGTCCCAGGACGTGCACTTCGGCGACCAGAGCGAGCTGCGCTACTCCTACCACGCGGTGTGCATCGAGCACTACTACGGCGCCGACTGCTCCGCCTACTGCCGCCCGCGCAACGACACCTTCGGCCACTACACCTGCGACGAGGAGGGCCGCCGCCGCTGCGTGGAGGGCTGGGCGGGCAAGTACTGCTCGGACCGTAAGTCTTCACACTCTCACTCCTCTCTGGGGGGGGGGGGGACTCTCTCAGCTACCTCGCTGCAGGGGGGGGGGGGGGGCACCAGACGCCTCCCCATACGATATCATCACCATACGATATTATCGCGATATATTGCAATTTCTAACCTTTTTTCCAACTTGTAATTCTTCCCAATTTCAAATGGGACAAACTGACCAACACATATAGTATATAATATATAATATGTAATATATGATATGTAATATGTAATAATAGATGCATACTTGGAGTCTGTGTGTCGATGCAGTACTGCCACTGAAAATATCGCGATACGATGCTGTAGCGACCCCCCCCCCCACCCCACCTTGCAGTCCCCCCCCCAAAGAAATCCATCATTTCCCGCTCGTTCTGTTCAGATCCCAGTAGTTTCACCTTAACTATCTGGGATTTCATTTATTAAACACTCTAGCATGAGATAAGAAGAATGAACTCTTCAAAAAAACTCCCCAAAAAAAAAACAAAAAAAAAACTGAAGGGTCCTTTAAGACGTCATCACTTAACCCTTGTTGGAATTCATGCTCAATAACCCTCATTTATATAGAATTATACCTAATATTTGAGTTAAAAAAGCAGAAATTATGAATTATTTTGACCAATAGTTAAGAGCGTTGGAATGAATCCGATCCATGTTTTGTGGTAATTTGGTTAAAAAGAAACTCATATTTCAGATATAGACATTTATTAAAGGGGTCAGATCTGACCCAAGGACAACAGGAGGGTTAAAGCAACTGCATATAATCTGCTTTAGCATCAAATGAGCCTTTATTATAATAATTATAATACTCGTTACGTGTAGAGCACTTGTCCAAATTGACGTTACAGAAATAAAATGTAGATAAAAATAGAGAGAAACATTTTATTTTAAAGAAAGGTTCGAGCTGGGAAGGCTGCGTAATGCTCCTCAGCATCGAGTTGGTAGACACTTAAAGGTGTTTTGTGGTGTTTATATTTCTAATATTTGTAATATTTGTAATCTGGGATGTCATTTAGCTGGACGTTGTGTTGTTAGCATTGTTTACAGATCTAAGACTCTGACAGCGTAGCAACAAAATCGCCTTTTTTATTGTCTTACTTTTTATTTTCTACCAGTGCGTTCCCCCTTCTCCAATCCATTCCCTCCGTTTTTTATCCTAACGTTTCTTCAGATTAGGGGGGGGGGGGATTGAGGGGTGGGTTTGGGGTTGGTTGGGGTGGGGGGGTGAAGAATAGGACCCTTGGCGCTTCATTTTTTCCCTGAAATTGTTAAATCAAGCAGTTGTCAACGCCGCTGCTGGCCCTGGTGGCTGCAGAGGACAAAAAAAGATCTTAGAGCTTCTGTTGGTGTGTGTGTGTGTGTGTGTGTGTGTGTGTGTGTGTGTGTGTGTCTGTGTGTGTGTGTGTGTGTGTGTGTGTGTGTGTGTGTCTGTGTGTGTGTGTGTGTCTTGGCCCTGCGGTCTGCTCCTTTTGTTTTTAGCCCAACAGTCGGCCCCCGGGCCGGGACACGCGCTGCAGCCTAATGTGCGCTGCCTTGCGTGAAAGGAGACGGCATGTGTTGCTTTTGTTATGCGGGCCAGCTGCTTCGTTCAGGACTTAACAAGCACTTGTAGGGGTGTGTGTGTGTGTGTGTGTGTGTGTGTGTCTGTGTGTGTCTGTGTGTGTGTGTGTGTGTGTGAGAGGCCCTGTGAGACGGGAAAGGGGGGGTTGTGTTTTGTGAGTCAAACGAAGAACATGGGACACACGCGCATGCACTCATAGTAATATTCTCTCCTTCTTCTTCTTCTTCTTCCACCCCCTTTTCTCCCTTTCCCTCTCTTATCCTCTGACTTCCCTCCCCCTCCCTCCCTCCCCCCCCTCCCTTCCTCCCCACCAGCCATCTGTGCCGCGGGCTGCAGCGAGGAGCACGGCTTCTGCGAGTCTCCCGGCGAGTGTGTGTGCCGGCAGGGCTGGCAGGGTGGGCGCTGCGACGAGTGCGCCCGCCACCCCGGCTGCGTCCACGGGACCTGCTCGCAGCCCTGGCAGTGCAACTGCCGGGAGGGATGGGGAGGCCTGTACTGCGACCAAGGTGCGTTGCCGGTTCCTTCGCCGGCTCAACCCTAAGAAGAGCTCACACTGGCTTTAGTCAGGATGTTTCATAGCTATATTCATTGATTATGAGCAAGTTAATTGGACCAAAATGGAAGGAGAGTATAACTGCAGAGTAATGCAAAGAGATAGGATAGACATCTTAAAGCTACAGTGGCACCTGTGCAGTTCTTGCTGAATTGAAATAAATGTAATGAGATATAAAAGCTCACTTTGCAGAGTTATTGTTAATCTGAGCCGTCCAGGTTCACCCGTCGGCTGTAATCTCCCAGTTTGACACTAACCTACCTTCTCATTCGACTCCCTGTAAGATATTTGACTCTTGGTATTATATTTTATATGTTTTACAAAACCTGCAACTCTCTTTGCAAATACAGTGCTGTTCATCAGTTTATGACCCCGTGCTAAAGTCGACTAAAAAGAAGAATACAAAAATGATCTTGATCTTAATGCTTTAATTAAACAATTTTAAGAAAAATACAACCTTTAAGGACACCAATTTTCTTTTTTGTTAATGAATAAATGTTCTTCCTTAAAATACAGGGGCATACGTATACACCCCCTATAATAAAAATTGTATTTTAACATAGGGGGGTGTATACTTATGCCCCCTGTATTTTAACATAGGGGGGTGTATACTTATGCCCCCTGTATTTTAACATAGGGGGGTGTATACTTATGCCCCTGTATTTTAACATAGGGGGGTGTATACTTATGCCCCCTGTATTTTAACATAGGGGGGTGTATACTTATGCCCCCTGTATTTTAACATAGGGGGGTGTATACTTATGCTCCCTGTATTTAACATAGGGGGGTGTATACTTATGCCCCCTGTATTTTAACATAGGGGGGTGTGTACTTATGCCCCTGTATTTTAACATAGGGGGGTGTATACTTATGCCCCTGTATTTTAACATAGGGGGGTGTATACTTATGCCCCCTGTAATTTAACATAGGGGGGTGTATACTTATGCCCCGTGTATTTTAACATAGGGGGGTGTATACTTATGCCCCTGTATTTTAACATAGGGGTTTGTATACTTATGCCCCTGTATTTTAACATAGGGGGGTGTATACTTATGTCTCCTGTATTTTAACATAGGGGGGTGTATACTTATGCCCCCTGTATTTTATCATAGGGGGGTGTATACTTATGCCCCCTGTATTTTAACATAGGGGGGTGTATACTTATGCCCCTGTATTTTAACATAGGGGGGTGTATACTTATGCCCCTTGTATTTTAACATAGGGGGTGTATACTTATGCCCCCTGTATTTTAACATAGGGGGGTGTATACTTATGCCCCTTGTATTTTAACATAGGGGGTGTATACTTAGGCCCCTGTATTTTAACATAGGGGGGTGTATACTTATGCCCCCTGTATTTTAACATAGGGGGGTGTATACTTATGCCCCTGTATTTTAACATAGGGGGTGTATACTTAGGCCCCTGTATTTTAACATAGGGGGTGTATACTTATGGCCCCTGTATTTTAACATAGGGGGTGTATACTTATGCCCCCTGTATTTTAACATAGGGGGGTGTATACTTATGCCCCTGTATTTTAACATAGGGGGGTGTATACCTATGCCCCCTGTATTTTAACATAGGGGGGTGTATACTTATGCCTCCTGTATTTTAACATAGGGGGGTGTATACTTATGCCCCTTGTATTTTAACATAGGGGGGTGTATACTTAGGCCCCTGTATTTTAACATAGGGGGGTGTATACTTATGCCCCCTGTATTTTAACATAGGGGGGTGTATACTTATGCCCCTGTATTTTAACATAGGGGGTGTATACTTAGGCCCCTGTATTTTAACATAGGGGGGTGTATACTTATGCCCCTGTATTTTAACATAGGGGGTGTATACTTATGCCCCCTGTATTTTAACATAGGGGGTGTATACTTATGCCCCTGTATTTTAACATAGGGGGGTGTATACTTATGCCCCTGTATTTTAACATAGGGGGGTGTATACCTATGCCCCCTGTATTTTAACATAGGGGGGTGTATACTTATGCCCCTGTATTTTAACATAGGGGGGTGTATACTTATGCCCCTGTATTTTAACATAGGGGGGTGTATACTTATGCCCCCTGTATTTTAACATAGGGGGGGTGTATACTTATGCCCCCTGTATTTTAACATAGGGGGGTGTATACTTATGCCCCTGTATTTTAACATAGGGGGGTGTATACTTATGCCCCTGTATTTTAACATAGGGGGGTGTATACTTATGCCCCTGTATTTTAACATAGGGGGGTGTATACTTATGCCCCTGTATTTTAACATAGGGGGGTGTATACTTATGCCCCCTGTATTTTAACATAGGGGGGTGTATACTTATGCCCCCTGTATTTTAACATAGGGGGGTGTATACTTATGCCCCTGTATTTTAACATAGGGGGGTGTATACTTATGCCCCCTGTATTTTAACATAGGGGGGTGTATACTTATGCCCCCTGTAGTTTAACATAGGGGGGTGTATACTTATGCCCCTGTAGTTTAACATAGGGGGGTGTATACTTATGCCCCTGTAGTTTAACATAGGGGGGTGTATACTTATGCCCCCTGTAGTTTAACATAGGGGGGTGTATACTTATGCCCCCTGTATTTTAACATAGGGGGTGTATACTTATTCCCCCTGTATTTTAACATAGGGGGGTGTATACTTATGCCCCTGTATTTTAACATAGGGGGTGTATACTTATGCCCCTGTATTTTAACATAGGGGGTGTATACTTATGCCCCTGTATTTTAACATAGGGGGGTGTATACTTATGCCCCTGTATTTTAACATAGGGGGGTGTATACTTATGCCCCTGTATTTTAACATAGGGGGGTGTATACTTATGCCCCCTGTATTTTAACATAGGGGAGTGTATACTTATGCCCCCTGTATTTTAACATAGGGGGGTGTATACTTATGCCCCCTGTATTTTAACATAGGGGGGTGTATACTTATGCCCCCTGTATTTTAACATAGGGGGGTGTATACTTATGCCCCCTGTATTTTAACATAGGGGGGTGTATACTTATGCCCCTGAATTTTAACATAGGGGGGTGTATACTTATGCCCTTGTATTTTAACATAGGGGGGTGTATACTTATGCCCCCTGTATTTTAACATAAGGGGGTGTATAGGCCTACTTATGCCCCTGTATTTTAACATAGGGGGTTGTATACTTATGCCCCTGTATTTTAACATAGGGGGGTGTATACTTATGCCCCTCTATTTTAACATAGGGGGGTGTATATTATGCCCCTGTATTTTAACATAGGGGGGTGTATACTTATGCCCCTGTATTTTAACATAGGGGGGAGTATACTTATGCCCCCTGTATTTTAACATAGGGGGTGTATACTTATGCCCCTGTATTTTAACATAGGGGGGTGTATACTTATGCCCCTGTATTTTAACATAGGGGGGAGTATACTTATGCCCCCTGTATTTTAACATAGGGGGTGTATACTTATGCCCCTGTATTTTAACATAGGGGGGTGTATATTATGCCCCTGTATTTTAACATAGGGGGGTGTATACTTATGCCCCTGTATTTTAACATAGGGGGGTGTATACTTATGCCCCCTGTATTTTAACATAGGGGGGTGTATACTTATGCCCCCTGTATTTTAACATAGGGGGGTGTATACTTATGCTCCTGTATTTTAACATAGGGGGGTGTATACTTATGCCCCCTGTATTTTAACATAGGGGGGTGTATACTTATGCCCCTCTATTTTAACATAGGGGGGTGTATATTATGCCCCTGTATTTTAACATAGGGGGGTGTATACTTATGCCCCTGTATTTTAACATAGGGGGGTGTATACTTATGCCCCTGTATTTTAACATAGGGGGGTGTATACTTATGCCCCCTGTATTTTAACATAGGGGGGTGTATACTTATGCCCCCTATATTTTAACATAGGGGGGTGTATACTTATGCCCCCTGTATTTTAACATAGGGGGGTGTATACTTATGCCCCCTGTATTTTAACATAGGGGGGTGTATACTTATGCCCCCTGTATTTTAACATAACATTTTAACATAACATAAAATTGTTATGAAGGTTAGAAAATGACATCTATAAACAAAAGACTGGCATTTTTAATTGTCGATGTCTCTTCTGAAGTCTCCCTAAAATACATTTTTATTTTCCTAAACATCATTTGTCTGCACAGCGTCATAGTTTTTTTAATTTATTTAAGGAATTAATGGTTAGGAGCGGGTCGAATGCTCGTGGTTTGCAGCTCTCTGGTTGCGTCTGCGCCACTCACTAACAGCTGATTGTGGCGTTCCTTTCCCAAAGTTACATCGCTGATGCGTGAATGGTTCCAGTTTGCAACGATGCAACATCTCCGCGTTTTCTTTCTCCGACTGCTGTACCCAGAAGGCCGTTCACCGGCGTAACAGAGCGCGTAATCAACGCAACGCACTGCTAACAAACGCGTCTCGTAGATCTCAAAAGCTCGCTGCGCTTCCTCGAGTTCTCCACAAAAAGCCTGTTGTTTTCCTCTGTTAGCTGCTTAGAGTTGGTGCATCAACCTCGCCGATACTCCATGGGCGTCGACTTCGTACAGTACCGTCTTTTTTGACGTTTCTTTTCATCGTTTGTTGCTTTTTGGCACATTTTTTTGGACATTTTTGGCACATTTTTTGGACATTTTTGACACTTTTTCCCCAACATTTTTGTTGCTTTTTTTTAGATTTTGACACACTTTTTTTTTCCCCCACACACTTTATTTTTTTGTCATGAGTTATTTGGTACCCATCACTTTCTTTGAAAATCTTGAGCTCAATTTAGTTAAAAAAAAAAAACACATGACACGTATAATTCTTGAGCGATCGGACGAACGCTTGGCGAGGAAATCGAAGGACAGACAGTTAGATTAAAGTCTTAATGAAGCCTTAAAAAGCCGTTAACAGAAACTAAAAGCTTGTTGTTTTCCTCTGTTAGCTGCTGAGAGTTGGTGCATCAACCTCGCCGATACTCCATGGGCGTCAATTTCATAATTTGTTGCTTTTTGCCACGTTTTTTGGACATTTTTGACACTTTTCCCCCTCAACATTTTTGTTGTTTTTCTACACTGAAGTCTTGTTTCCTTTCCCATCAGATTTCGTCATGACTCATTTTGTACCCACCACTTTCTTTGAAAATCTCGAGCTCAATCTAGGAAAAAAAAAACATTTAAAATAAAGTTCATAACACATATAATTCTTGCGCGACAGATGCCAACAAATCCACTTTAAACGTCTCTAAATCCGACGTCCCGTCCCGTCACGTGGTCAACACGCCACATGGATGCATGCAGCAGAACACAGTGGCTCATGTGTGTGTAATGCTTTTAGATTTAAGGCTTTCTTCATGCAACGTGTCGGACATCATCACACTGTTTATATTCATTCCCATTCGCTCTTGTTCTCCAAACTCCAGACCTGAACTACTGCACTCACCACAAGCCGTGCCAGAACGAGGCTTCGTGCACCAACACCGGCGAGGGCAGCTACACCTGCGCCTGCCGGCCCGGGTTCACCGGCAAGAACTGCGAGATCGAGACCAACGAGTGCGACAGCAGCCCTTGTAAGAACGGCGGCAGCTGCAAGGTAAGTCGGCGAAACAGATCTGATGGAGCTGGCCCAAGAAGGTTATCCTAAAAAACCCTCTCTCATATGGCATTCACCAAGCACACAGCTTCTTTTTTTCCCCCAGAATCCAGTGCAGCTTTAACATTAGGAAGCGAGACACCTTCACCCCTCCCATCACCCTCCTTCTCTCCTGTCGTCTTCTCCTCCAGGATTTGGAGAGCGATTATTCGTGCGAGTGCCCTCAGGGTTTCTACGGGAAGAACTGCGAGATCAGCGCCATGACGTGCGCCGACGGGCCGTGTTTTAACCGAGGAACCTGCGTGGAGAACGTCGTCGGCGGCGGGTACAGCTGCCGCTGCCCACCCGGCTACACCGGCTCCAACTGCGAGAAGAGGAACGACAAGTGCAGCAGCAACCCCTGCGCTAACGGTACGACTCGTCCGCTAATGGTTCTCCAGGGTTCCACGCACACACTTCAGCGAGTTTTTTACGGCTGTTTCTTTCTGGACAAAGCACTTTTTTTGTAGGCGGATTCAACGTTTTAACCAGAATCACTGTCTTCAGAGAGTATTGCATGATGAAATTTGAACTGTGACGTTGTTAAAAGCTCCAAGAAGCTTTATTAAAGGGGCGCTATGCAGTTTTGCTATAGCTAGCAAACGATCCGTCCTGACGCCGATAAAGTTGCAAGGGTGTATTTATTTCCAAGGGGGGAGTGAGACGACCATCATTCAACTCTAAAAAATAGTCATACAACCATTCCAATGACTCTGAAGCTGTTCAGTTAAGGTAAATTAAGCTAAAAAACTGCATAGTTTCCTTTTAAGCTATAGGAAAACCAAATAGGAACAGCTGTTCTTCATATACTGAGTACGTTGGTTGCGATGAAAACTCAAAGTTTTTGAAGGAACCGAAGACAAAAGTGGGACCAAGTGAGGCCAGAATGAACCCGCTTGCCTCCGGTTGGTGAAACTGATCAGATTAGATTAGATTAGATTAGATTAGATTAGATTAGATTAGATTCAACTTTATTGTCATTACACAGGTACAAGGCAATGAAATGCAGTTTGGGTCTAACCAGAAGTGCAATAGCAGCCGGTGCAGGAAATACACTGGTTCCATGAGTGCAGGATATGGATATGTACTGATTAAATATTAAGATGAATACTATTATAAACAGAATTTTACGGATATATTTGTCCTATAATCCCATGCTTACGGAAATAATCTGCATATAAAACCAAATTAAAAACATGGAGCACACACGCAGATTTTTTTTTCGGGACCTAGAAGTTCAGATTCAGCATTTAACCTCCTCCTGTAATCAGTTTTTTCAGATATCGATGCATCTCAGGAATCTTTCAAGGCGTTTTGGCTTTGCAGCTTTGTGGCACGCTGTTGTTCACGGGATGTTCAGTCCGAAGCCCAGCGAATAGGATCATTGTGTTGGGTTTGGAGGGGGGGGGGGTGTTCTGTTTCTGTAGCTTCATATAGCAGACGTATGCATGTACCACGAAGTGAGATCAGTGGTTTGGTTAGCGAAGGAGGTTGAGCCCAAAGCCAGAGTTTTCAAAGGTTATGAAGGTCTCTCTAAACCACCAGGTCACCAGGTTTTGTCCAGAGTTTCGGCTTGTAATTGGCTAAAAGACGCACCTTTCACTAATCCCCATCACTCCATGGTCGATATTCAATCAACGAGCGGTACAGAATAAGAAGACGTCTTAAAGGCAAACCAATTCAGCCATAACGTCACCGTAGAAACGCCACCGATCGAAGCCCGAAACCTGTTTTCCTGGCGTTGTGTGACTCATATCAGGGATGCAGATCTGAGGGTAGAGTAGTGTTTTATTTGGTCGCTGAGCTTGTTTTGTCTCTCTCTGAATTACTGAATGTTCAGAGAGTGTACAGAGTAGAAAAATAAATATATAAACTAACATATTCACATGATTAGATATTTTTATGCCAGCGTTTCCCTCTTGCCTTCTTTTCTACAACATTGCAGCTTTTCATATTCAGCTTTTCATATTAAGCTTTTCATGTTCAGCTTTTCATATTCAGCTTTTCATATTCAGCTTTTCATGTTCAGCTTTTCATGTTCAGCTTTTCATATTCAGCTTTTCATATTCAGCTTTTCATGTTCAGCTTTTCATGTTCAGCTTTTCATATAAAGCTTTTCATGTTCAGCTTTTCATATTCAGCTTTTCATGTTCAGCTTTTCATATTAAGCTTTTCATATTCAGCTTTTCATGTTCAGCTTTTCATATTCAGCTTTTCATGTTCAGCTTTTCATATTAAGCTTTTCATATTCAGCTTTTCATATTAAGCTTTTCATATTCAGCTTTTCATGTTCAGCTTTTCATATTCAGCTTTTCATATTCAGCTTTTCATGTTCAGCTTTTCATATTCAGCTTTTCATGTTCAGCTTTTCATATTAAGCTTTTCATATTCAGCTTTTCATATTCAGCTTTTCATGTTCAGCTTTTCATGTTCAGCTTTTCATATTCAGCTTTTCATATTCAGCTTTTCATATTCAGCTTTTCATATTCAGCTTTTCATGTTCAGCTTTTCATATTCAGCTTTTCATATTAAGCTTTTCATATTCAGCTTTTCATATTCAGCTTTTCATGTTCAGCTTTTCATATTCAGCTTTTCATGTTCAGCTTTTCATATTCAGCTTTTCATGTTCAGCTTTTCATATTCAGCTTTTCATATTCAGCTTTTCATATTCAGCTTTTCATATTCAGCTTTTCATGTTCAGCTTTTCATATTCAGCTTTTCATGTTCAGCTTTTCATGTTCAGCTTTTCATGTTCAGCTTTTCATATTCAGCTTTTCATGTTCAGCTTTTCATGTTCAGCTTTTCTATAGTTCAAGCTTTTCATATTCAGCTTTTCATGTTCAGCTTTTCATATTCAGCTTTTCATATTCAGCTTTTCATGTTCAGCTTTTCATATTCAGCTTTTCATATTCAGCTTTTCATGTTCAGCTTTTCATATTCAGCTTTTCATATTCAGCTTTTCATGTTCAGCTTTTCATATTAAGCTTTTCATATTCAGCTTTTCATATTAAGCTTTTCATATTCAGCTTTTCATATTCAGCTTTTCATATTCAGCTTTTCATATTCAGCTTTTCATGTTCAGCTTTTCATATTCAGCTTTTCATATTCAGCTTTTCATATTCAGCTTTTCATATTCAGCTTTTCATATTCAGCTTTTCATATTCAGCTTTTCATATTAAGCTTTTCATATTCAGCTTTTCATATTCAAGCTTTTCATATTCAGCTTTTCATATTCAGCTTTTCATATTCAGCTTTTCATATTAAGCTTTTCATATTCAGCTTTTCATATTCAGCTTTTCATATTCAGCTTTTCATATTCAGCTTTTCATATTCAGCTTTTCATATTCAGCTTTTCATATTCAGCTTTTCATAGTTCAAGCTTTTCATATTCAGCTTTTCATATTCAGCTTTTCATATTCAGCTTTTCATATTCAGCTTTTCATATTCAAGCTTTTCATATTCAGCTTTTCATATTCAGCTTTTCATATTCAGCTTTTCATATTAAGCTTTTCATATTCAGCTTTTCATGTTCAGCTTTTCATATTCAGCTTTTCATATTAAGCTTTTCATGTTCAGCTTTTCATATTCAGCTTTTCATATTCAGCTTTTCATGTTCAGCTTTTCATATTCAGCTTTTCATATTCAGCTTTTCATGTTCAGCTTTTCATATTCAGCTTTTCATATTCAGCTTTTCATATTCAGCTTTTCATATTCAGCTTTTCATATTCAGCTTTTCATGTTCAGCTTTTCATATTCAGCTTTTCATATTCAGCTTTTCATGTTCAGCTTTTCATATTCAGCTTTTCATATTAAGCTTTTCATGTTCAGCTTTTCATATTCAGCTTTTCATATTCAGCTTTTCATGTTCAGCTTTTCATATTCAGCTTTTCATATTAAGCTTTTCATATTCAGCTTTTCATATTCAGCTTTTCATATTCAGCTTTTCATGTTCAGCTTTTCATATTCAGCTTTTCATATTCAGCTTTTCATATTAAGCTTTTCATATTCAGCTTTTCATATTCAGCTTTTCATATTCAGCTTTTCATGTTCAGCTTTTCATATTCAGCTTTTCATGTTCAGCTTTTCATATTCAGCTTTTCATGTTCAGCTTTTCATATTCAGCTTTTCATATTCAGCTTTTCATATTCAGCTTTTCATATTCAGCTTTTCATATTCAGCTTTTCATATTCAGCTTTTCATATTCAGCTTTTCATGTTCAGCTTTTCATATTCAGCTTTTCATATTCAGCTTTTCATATTCAGCTTTTCATATTCAGCTTTTCATATTCAGCTTTTCATATTCAGCTTTTCATATTCAGCTTTTCATGTTCAGCTTTTCATATTCAGCTTTTCATATTAAGCTTTTCATATTCAGCTTTTCATATTAAGCTTTTCATATTCAGCTTTTCATATTCAGCTTTTCATGTTCAGCTTTTCATATTCAGCTTTTCATATTAAGCTTTTCATATTAAGCTTTTCATATTCAGCTTTTCATATTCAGCTTTTCATGTTCAGCTTTTCATATTCAGCTTTTCATATTCAGCTTTTCATATTCAGCTTTTCATATTCAGCTTTTCATATTCAGCTTTTCATATTCAGCTTTTCATGTTCAGCTTTTCATGTTCAGCTTTTCATATTCAGCTTTTCATATTCAGCTTTTCATGTTCAGCTTTTCATATTCAGCTTTTCATGTTCAGCTTTTCATATTCAGCTTTTCATGTTCAGCTTTTCATATTCAGCTTTTCATATTCAGCTTTTCATATTCAGCTTTTCATGTTCAGCTTTTCATATTCAGCTTTTCATGTTCAGCTTTTCATATTCAGCTTTTCATGTTCAGCTTTTCATATTCAGCTTTTCATGTTCAGCTTTTCATGTTCAGCTTTTCATATTCAGCTTTTCATATTCAGCTTTTCATGTTCAGCTTTTCATATTCAGCTTTTCATATTCAGCTTTTCATATTCAGCTTTTCATATTCAGCTTTTCATATTCAGCTTTTCATATTCAGCTTTTCATATTCAGCTTTTCATATTCAGCTTTTCATGTTCAGCTTTTCATATTCAGCTTTTCATATTCAGCTTTTCATATTCAGCTTTTCATATTCAGCTTTTCATATTCAGCTTTTCATATTAAGCTTTTCATATTCAGCTTTTCATATTCAGCTTTTCATGTTCAGCTTTTCATATTCAGCTTTTCATATTCAGCTTTTCATATTCAGCTTTTCATATTCAGCTTTTCATATTAAGCTTTTCATATTCAGCTTTTCATATTAAGCTTTTCATATTCAGCTTTTCATATTAAGCTTTTCATGTTCAGCTTTTCATATTCAGCTTTTCATGTTCAGCTTTTCATTCAGCTTTTCATTTAGCTTTTCATATTCAGCTTTTCATATTCAGCTTTTCATGTTCAGCTTTTCATATTCAGCTTTTCATGTTCAGCTTTTCATGTTCAGCTTTTCATATTCAGCTTTTCATATTCAGCTTTTCATATTCAGCTTTTCATATTCAGCTTTTCATATTCAGCTTTTCATATTCAGCTTTTCATATTCAGCTTTTCATATTCAGCTTTTCATATTCAGCTTTTCATATTCAGCTTTTCATATTCAGCTTTTCATATTCAGCTTTTCATGTTCAGCTTTTCATATTCAGCTTTTCATATTCAGCTTTTCATATTCAGCTTTTCATATTCAGCTTTTCATATTCAGCTTTTCATATTCAGCTTTTCATATTCAGCTTTTCATATTCAGCTTTTCATATTCAGCTTTTCATATTCAGCTTTTCATATTCAGCTTTTCATATTCAGCTTTTCATATTCAGCTTTTCATATTCAGCTTTTCATATTCAGCTTTTCATATTCAGCTTTTCATATTCAGCTTTTCATATTCAGCTTTTCATATTCAGCTTTTCATATTCAGCTTTTCATATTCAGCTTTTCATATTCAGCTTTTCATATTCAGCTTTTCATATTCAGCTTTTCATATTCAGCTTTTCATATTCAGCTTTTCATGTTCAGCTTTTCATATTCAGCTTTTCATATTCAGCTTTTCATATTCAGCTTTTCATATTCAGCTTTTCATATTCAGCTTTTCATATTCAGCTTTTCATATTCAGCTTTTCATATTCAGCTTTTCATGTTCAGCTTTTCATATTAGCTTTTCATATTCAGCTTTTCATGTTCAGCTTTTCATGTTCAGCTTTCACATTCAGCTTTTCATGTTCAGCTTTTCAGTTAGCTTCAGCTTTCATTCATTGTTACAGCTTTGGTCATATTCAGCTTTTCATATTGCTATGCTTTTCACTTATTCAGCTTTTCATGGATTCAGCTTGGTTCCAGCTTTTCATTAGTTTGATCAAGCTTTTCATATTCAGCTTGTCTCAGCTTGTATGTCAGCTCTTTCATTAGTTCCATATTGGTCTTTGTCATATTGAAGCTTTTCATGTTGCAGCTCTTCTCATATAGCTTTTCATATAGCTTTTGATATTCAGCTTTTCATATTCAGCTTTTCATGTTCAGCTTTTCATATTAGCTTTTCATAATTCAGCTTTTCATGTTCAGCTTTTCAAATTCAGCTTTTCATGTTCAGCTTTTCATATTAAGCTTTTCTCAGCTTTATATTCAGCTTTTCATATTCAGCTTTTCATGTCCAGTTTTCAAATTCAGCTTTTCATATTCAGCTTTTCATATTAAGCTTTTCATCAGCTTTTCATATAAGTTTTCATATTGCTTTTCATGTTCAGCTTTTCATATTAAGCTTTTCATCTCAGCTTCATGCTCAGCTTTTCATATTCAGCTTTTCATGTTCAGCTTTTATGTCAGCTTCTCATGTTCAGCTTTTCATATTCAGCTTTTTATATTCAGCTTTTCATATTCAGCTTTTCATGTTCAGCTTTTCATGTTCAGCTTTTCATATTCAGCTTTTCATATTCGTCACAGACGGAAGTAGACGGCATGCGATTGGCCGTTCATTGCGGTAGAAGAGTCAAATCACGCCAAGGAAGAGGAAGATAACCACTTGTTTTTTGCTTCATGTTTTGTGAAGCCAGCTAACGCAAAGAAAGCCATCGTCCAACCCGCTCTGCAGTGTTAGGAATGCATGGAAAGATGACTTTCATTTACATAAAAAAATGACTCAAACAAATAGTTGGTGATTCATTTAATAGTTGAAAATGCATCTTTGCAGCCGTACTTAGGGTACTATAGGAAGATATTAAGCTAAGATATTGTCCAGTCTGACATCTTCTCTACTTTTTAGAAGCTACTTAAATAATTAAAATAAATCTGTTCTAATTGATTAGATGGAAACACGACTTTTTGGTATAAAGCTTCTATTTCTTTCTGTTTGTATAAATCAGACAAAAACAACCAACAAACGCATTTGTAAAAGCTGCTTAAACTTATATAGTAGCTGTAGATGAAGAGTTAATTTAAGACGTTGCTTACCAACTTGCCAAGTCAGTCAAGTGCCGTGCTTCCACTGCTGGTGTTGATGACTCTGACCTGTGGGTAATCTAATCATTAATCCACTTTTGGTTGAACCAGAACTGACAGTCTTGTTATGCAGGTTAAACAATGTTGATGTTGGGCGCCTGGGTAGCTCAGTTGGTAGAGAGGGTGCCCACATATAGAGGTTAGGTACTTGCACTTAGTTCACAAAGTGGTTGAAACATGCACGGCTTTTTCTCTTGTAGTTAATCTGCTTTTAGATCTTACGTTTCAATGGCTGGATCCACCTGCTGCAGGTTGTTTTAGAGGGATTCAGACCTTCGTGCAGATCAGTGTACGATCAGATCAGTCATGGACCCGGCTGGGTTTTTTTCAACCGATATACACCTGTATCAGTCAGCATGCCAGTTAATCATTTGTTCCCATACCACACTTCATCCAGTGTCAATCATTATCAAACAATTTACAAGCACACGCTGGTATAATGATTAAATGATGCCACAACAAAAGGTTATGGTCAAAGGGGATTTAGGATCTTATTCTTCATTACAGTTGTCCAATGTTTTTGGTATTAAAACCATATTCCTTGGACTGTAACATACATTTGTCGCCAAAGGAGGTATTCAATACCTTTGTTAAAAGTTATTAGTTTAGGGTTTCCAGGATGTGATCTTATTGTCCTTTTGCCCAATATTTTTATTGCATGGTTTGGGGTTTGGCCACTGAACTTGCCTGCAACCATGAGGCTAAGTTCTTAGTTTACCCCAGATTATTTGTTTCTAGTGCCTCCAACTCAGGGATTGAAAGTCTTACCTTTTGGGTTTTGCAATTTTTACATTACAAAAGAGAAGTGGCCCTAGAGTGGAGCCATGTGGAACGCCTCAGTTACCACAGGCCGATCCATCTGCAAGATACAATCGAAAGGTCTCAGCACAAACTCCAGGTATCCAGGTCAAAAACACAGAAACCTTGTTTTGCATTCAAATAGAAGCTCAGGGCATATTCAAAGTGGACAACAACAGTCACATTTCTATTAATACGCTCGTAAAACAAACTGAAACAATTAGTGAATCATGTTTAAAAAATAAATTCTGATACATAACATACCAAACATCTAAAGGCCGTGACACACCAACCCGATAATCGGACAGTCTGGCGAGGTCGGGGACTCGAGTCTGGTCGGTGTGGGCCGTGCCGTCGTCCGTCGGGGGAGGGGGGCGGGCACTACCGGCAGTCGGACTCAAATGACCAATCTGATTGGTGGAGAGCTAACCCGGAAACGAAGAGCGGGATGAGCGCGACTAGAGTCTCTCAGAATCTGACAAACCTTGTAAACGGACCTTTGTCGATCTGAAATGAAGATTCAGCAGCCGCACGGCCGATTTCTCGCTTAAAATGTTTTCAGGAACACGTTTCGGTGAACTATTTTAGTAAAATATGAGATCGTATTCTGAACGGTATTTAGTCTGGCTTTGAAGTTTCGAAGAAAACAAAACCCCACGTGACACGTCCGTCCAATCAGCTGCCGTCGGCATCGCTTCGGTGTGTTCTGGGGCATTTGTTGGTGTGTCGGGTTGGTGTGTCAGGGCCATTACAGTGACAAGAAAACAATTTAAAGAACCCCCCCCAAACATACTAAAGTGGGTTTGTTACTCCCTAATTAATAACTCACAAATAATCACTTCATTATTAAATCATTTATATAATTTAAGGGTACTTTCTGAAAGAATTTCTAATCTCAGTTTTGCTTTCACAGCTAACGAGCACATCTCCTGTTGTATGAAGTTGGTTTAGTTTTATAACAGTAATGGCCTGTATAAAAATATTAAAGGATAGTGATTAGCTTAGTTTAAAGGCCACTGTAACACAACAACAAGGACTAATACTTTGGAGCTGATCCACAATAAAGTCAATGACCTTTGTGTCAGTGTGAAACTCAGACCACCATGTATCAATGTGCATTAGCAGGTTGTGAACTTTGGTTCCACGTTACGAGCATTTATCTTTATACTGTGTATTCTGCATGCACCGAATCGCCCCCCCCCCTCCTCCCCAACATGACTGCACAAATGCACAAACCTTTACAGTCTTATTCCCTGAGGAGTCCCTGCGTAGTAACTTTGCAGTGTGATTCTCATCTGCAAACATTTTTCCCATATCAGAAATATACAAAAAATAAAAATAGAATATGCATTCATTTGCAAGGACCCTTTTGGAGCATCCTGTAAGCCAACACAAACATTTACAGTGAGCATACTTGGATCTAGTTCAGTCATTAAGCGCAAGAGGAAGTTCTGTTGTTGGACTATTTAATGTGTGTAAGGAAAAGCTACAAGTAACTGAACTCAGTCTGGGTTTATATTTCCGCTGACGTAGAATGATCGGCATTTATTAAAATAACTTTGATACTTGTGAATATATATGCAGAGATCTTTGGGTTCAAAGTCTTGCATCAGAATTTGTGTTTGTGTTTGGCAAATACACTCCCGGGTTGTCACGTAGGAGCCTCTGAACATGTCTTATCTTCTGTCTGACAACACAAACATGTTCGTCCTCATTGTTGCCGTCAACTGGCAGCAGCCCTGCAGACTCTCAGACCTCGCAGGCTGTCTTTCTTTACCTGGTTTCACTTGTCTTGGGAAGGAATCCAGCGCTGGGTTGTGGTTGACAGTCTGATAAAGTTTGATAAAGCCGTCAGCGCCGAGCTGATAGATGGCTCATTTGTCTCTGGAAATGCCTGCTCCTCTCATGTGCCAACAGAGTTTTACAAGAAGCACTTAACCCTTTGCACCACAAAATGTATGCACGCAAAACATATGTGTAACTTCTTTTTGGCACATCTAACTTATGTCATTATAAGTTTTCTATAGCGTACTATCCACTTCCAGGAAGCCATTTCTTTCACTTTGTTTTTTTTTAATCACCTGGCAAAGACTTGAAACTTACCGCACAGCGATAATCCATCATAGTCAACATTGTGCTGAGTTTTTGTTTTTTTTTCCAGAGTGACGGTTCATCTGTGTAAAATGCAAGTGACCGGCTCACATTTCAGATCTCACATGATGGCTTGTTGTTGTGGGTTTACTTATCTGACAACCACATGAATCGGATTTCAGAAGGATTATGTAGTTTTGAAAGTGAATACCTTAATGTAGTGGATTAGGTATCAACAACAGGTTTCAAGTCTCTGCAAGCTGCTTTGCATTGTGAAATCAATAGCATTCAAATGCTGCCTGGAAGGAAGAGAAAACGTTTTTTGGAAAATGTCCAACAGTAAACCGTAAAGGAGTTGTGGTTTACAGGACAAAAACAATAGAAAGAAGCATAAACACTGGTAATAAACCTTTAGGAGTGGGGATTTGTTTTTACTTTTTGATGCCAAAATTGTGTTCCTTTAGAAAGAACAGCTATTATTAGGAGATCATTTAAACTCCCAGGATGTCAAAAAACAAAACTACTAGAGCTTTAGTTAAGAAAGACGGATGCAGATAGATTCTCAGACTTTGTACCGTCACCTGTTCTCATGTCAGACGGACGAGAGCAGACAGATAATCAGGATCAGAATGGCTCCACTGACCAAACTGGCATCAAAAAATAAGACTTTATCACCGAATATGACATTTAACATACAGTTATCGTGTGTGAGGGTCCCTGCTCAGCCTCCAGTCCTCCCGCAGGTCTTCATTAGCGTGTAGAAACCGCCGCCTGCTTATCGGAAATCTGCAATCATTCCTACTTCTCAGTGAGCATGAGAGGGAGAAAAAATAACAACCGACTGGTTGGTTGCAGCTTCGCTCTGTTTGCAGTGTTGCAACACATCAGCTGCACAGAACAACCAAATATGGTGCTGATTCAAGAGGTTGTTTTTAAAGGGTTGAGCCTGCAGTTTGAGCTTCAGGGTCCCCTTTAAACATCGCCTGAAGTTCACTGTCTGCAGGACGAGTGTCCTCAGGTGCTCTCACCTGATCTGTCCTTTCCATTTCATTTTTTAAGTCAACGTTACACATAGTATTGGTTTCCAAGCTTTAATCCACTCCCAAACCCTGTGATCATGAAGTAGCTTCACAAAAATAGACAGAACATTAAGTTAAAAAGTCAGTGAGTCACTTTAGTTTTCCTCCTAACTCACAATTCTCTTCAGGGTCTCTTACAGTAACGACGTCAGTACACTGACGGTGGAAAACATCTCAGGATGTTTCTAACCACTTGCACATTTCTCTCCTAATGAGCGCCAGGAAATGTTCTAATACACATGTTTATTCCCTCTTTAACCCCCTCCTCTCTCTCGCCGCCCTCGCTTCTGTCCAGTCTTTTCTTATTAACTCTTCTTGTCTTAGGACAGTGTAATACGTTTTAAAGGTTGTGAGTTATTTCGTGCTTTTGCAATCAAAAATCACTTGTATATCCTAAAGAAAAGTAACTAGTTTTAGTTTTTTTTATACAACATCACTTTGCTAAACTCTTACCTCTGTTAGTATTTAGGTAAAAAATGTGTTTAGCTCTCTACTTTGGTATTTTCAGACTGAAACACAGTACTATATACCAGGATACAGGACTGGTAAGTTGTTTTAGAGTCAGTGGTTGAGTATTAAGGCTGTTTAAGCTGGCAGAGAAACTCTGGCGTCCCCCAAGGCTCCATTCTTGTTCCTCTGTATTTTTCCGGTTTACAGTAGATTATTATTAATACAACCTTTTTTGTCTAACCCCCATATTTTCTTATTCTACTCCTTACTGTTACATTTGAATACAGTTAGTCAATTTATTTGTTTTGTTTACATTATTTTGTGTAATATTTACTTATGAATTATTGCAGTCTTGCAACACTAAACAGATAATTAGTCTGGATTTGATTCTCCTGAACCAGATAATAGATTATAGCATAAAACATATGCTGTAGCTGAAGAATAAGGCTCACTTCCTCAATATTATGGTGTAATGTGGCGTAGTTTTTTGGGCTGCAATTTTTAAAATATGAGTCTAGTGAATCTTGGTCACTATTGACAATTGCTTGAGGATTTAAAAATGGCGATTTCTGCAAGTCCTGTGCCCCACTAGGGACGTTTTTCTCTGACCCAACAGTAGTCTGCTTTTATTAAACTGCACCTTCAAAATGTTGCTACTGTAAAACCTAAAAATAGCGAGTTGGGTCAAGTCGGGCCGTACCATGCTGCATTTGTGTCATGTGATTGGACAACATCTGTCCCTCTCATCCGGTCCTCTAGTTGTGTGTTATTAACCAAAACCTTTCTCTGTCTTTCTCTCTGCAGGCGCTCAGTGTTCGGACCAAGGTAAGCACTTCAAGTGCCTCTGTCGGCCCGGCTTTACCGGCTCTCGCTGCGAGACCAACATCGACGACTGCGCCGGCAACCCCTGCCGCAACGCCGGCACGTGTCTCGACGGCATCAATGACTTCACCTGCACGTGCACACTCGGCTTCAGCGGCAAGGACTGCTCTGTGCGCGCCAGCCCTTGCGACCATTTCCCCTGCGACAACGGCGGCTCGTGTTACACCCACTTCACCGGCCCCGTGTGCCAGTGTCCGCCGGGCTTCATGGGCGCACGCTGCGAGTACAGCGTTACCAGGACCACGACAAAACCGCCCATAAATGGCGACAGCTCTCCTGCGCTGATCGCAGCTGTCGTCCTCGGCCTGGTGACGCTGACTCTGCTGGTCTTCGCCGCCATCCACATTCTGCGTCAGCTCCGACGGGGCAGGGAGCTGATGGCTCTCACCACATCGGTGAAGAACGACCTGGAGACGGTCAACAACCGAAACGCAGTGATCGGCGGGGGCGGACCCTACAGCGGGAGCTTACCCGGAGCGCCGCTGGGCAGCCTGCGAGAGAAGGAGGCCTTCCTCATCATGGGAGGACAACTCAAAGTGTCCAACAAGGATGCAGCGCTGGTGGAGAACGGAGGAGACAACATGGCCATTTTTAAAAACAAAATGGCAGACTGTAACCTGGCGAAAGACGAGCAGCGGCTGGCCAAGAACAAGTTTGACCTGTAAGGATCTGATGATGGTTTGATGGTTTTCTGGTGTGTGTGTGTGTGTGTGTGTGTGTGTGCGGTGTGCACTTTCATGTTATCCTCCTTTTTCTTTTTCTTTGACATCACATTTCTTCTGTGAAAGCTAAGTTCATGCATGTTTGTCGTCTGTTTGTTGATCAGCGTTTGCACACCTTCACAAAGTATTTCTGCCAAAAATAGTTGTTTGGCACGGTACCAACCCTTTCTCTCTCTTTCTCTCTCTCTAACAGTAAGAAGTGTGACTCGTCCATCATCGTCCCTCCGCTCAGCTTCGCAAGGGACAGCCTGTATCAGATGGAGCAGTGTGTGTTTGCTACTGAGGTGAGGAAACGTCTACCAGCACAACAACACACACACAACAGTGCCTTTACTTATAATGTGTTTTTTATTTCTGGTTGTTAAGAGTCTAATCGCACCTCTGTTTTTCATATGACTGAGTGAAGTGTAGACCATTGGAGAACAATAATAGTCAAAGTTGATTAGGAGCTTTCCAATGCGGGACGCACTGAAAACAGCTGTACCACATCAGTGTGTTGTTGTGCAGCCGACAAAGTTATTTATTAGGCTCTCATTTAATACACTGGTCTGATAATTGTGCACACATGTTCAGGAATGCATATCTCAAACTGAGAGAACAGACATGTTTTTTTTTTCTCAACATTAAATATTTGTCTGTATGCCGATTTGGAAACTCAGTCTCACGAGGAAGAATTTATATTTACACAGTTCCAAAAAATAAATGTAAAACAAGCTGGAAATATTCTGAATGAAAGTGGATGAATTAAAGTTCCCACAAACTAGCGTTGCCAGACCAGTTTAACAGTTTTCCACCCAATCCCATAAAATCTCTCAAAAATAACAAAGTGTCAAGCTTTTATAGAAACAGTAATTTAGTTACGTAACTTAAAGGCCCTACGACATGCTGCTTTTTGGATGCTTTTTTATAGACCTTAGTGGTCCCTAATACTGTATCTGAAGTCTCTGTTATATAGACCTTAGTGGTCCCCTAATACTGTATCTGAAGTCTCTTTTATATAGACCTTAGTGGTCCCTAATACTGTATCTGAAGTCTCTTTATATAGACCTTAGTGGTCCCCTAATACTGTATCTGAAGTCTCTTTATATAGACCTTAGTGGTCCCCTAATACTGTATCTGAAGACTCTTTTATATAGACCTTAGTGGTCCCCTAATACTGTATCTGAAGTCTCTTTTATATAGACCTTAGTGGTCCCCTAATCCTGTATCTGAAGTCTCTTTTAAATAGACCTTAGTGGTCCCTTAATACTGTATCTGAAGACTCTTTTATCTAGACCTTAGTGGTCCCCTAATACTGTATCTGAAGTCTCTTTTATATAGACCTTAGTGGTCCCCTAATCCTGTATCTGAAGTCTCTTTTATATAGACCTTAGTGGTCCCCTAATCCTGTATCTGAAGTCTCTTTTATATAGACCTTAGTGGTCCCTTAATACTGTATCTGAAGACTCTTTTATCTAGACCTTAGTGGTCCCCTAATACTGTATCTGAAGTCTCTTTTATATAGACCTTAGTGGTCCCCTAATCCTGTATCTGAAGTCTCTTTTATATAGACCTCAGTGGTCCCCTAATCCTGTATCTGAAGTCTCTTTTATATAGACCTTAGTGGTCCCCTAATACTGTATCTGAAGTCTCTTTTATATAGACTTTAGTGGTCCCCTAATACTGTATCTGAAGTCTCTTTTATATAGACCTTAGTGGTTCCCTAATACTGTATCTGAAGTCTCTTTTATATAGACCTTAGTGGTCCCCTAATACTGTATCTGAAGTCTCTTTTATATAGACCTTAGTGGTCCCCTAATACTGTATCTGAAGTCTCTTTTATATAGACCTTAGTGGTCCCTAATACTGTATCAGAAGTCTCTTTTATATAGACCTTAGTGGTCCCTAATCCTGTATCTGAAGTCTCTTTTATATAGACCTCAGTGGTCCCCTAATCCTGTATCTGAAGTCTCTTTTATATAGACCTTAGTGGTCCCCTAATACTGTATCTGAAGTCTCTTTTATATAGACCTTAGTGGTCCCTAATACTGTATCTGAAGTCTCTTTTATATAGACCTTAGTGGTCCCCTAATACTGTATCTGAAGTCTCTTTTATATAGACCTTAGTGGTCCCCTAATACTGTATCTGAAGTCTCTTTATATAGACCTTAGTGGTCCCTAATACTGTATCTGAAGTCTCTTTATATAGACCTTAGTGGTCCCTAATACTGTATCTGAAGTCTCTTTATATAGACCTTAGTGGTCCCTAATACTGTATCTGAAGTCTCTTTTATATAGACCTTAGTGGTACCTAATACTGTATCTGAAGTCTCTTTATGTAGACCTTAATGGTCCCCTAATACTGTATCTGAAGTCTCTTTTTTATAGACCTTAGTGGTCCCCTAATACTGTATCTGAAGTCTCTTTTATATAGACCTTAGTGGTCCCCTAATACTGTATCTGAAGTCTCTTTTATATAGACCTTAATGGTCCCCTAATACTGTATCTGAAGTCTCTTTTATATAGACCTTAGTGGTCCCTAATACTGTATCTGAAGTCTCTTTTATATAGACCTTAGTGGTCCCCTAATACTGTATCTGAAGTCTCTTTTATATAGACCTTAATGGTCCCCTAATACTGTATCTGAAGTCTCTTTTATATAGACCTTAGTGGTCCCTAATACTGTATCTGAAGTCTCTTTTATATAGACCTCAGTGGTCCCCTAATCCTGTATCTGAAGTCTCTTTTATATAGACCTTAGTGGTCCCCTAATACTGTATCTGAAGTCTCTTTTATATAGACCTTAGTGGTCCCTTAATACTGTATCTGAAGTCTCTTTATATAGACCTTAGTGGTCCCCTAATACTGTATCTGAAGTCTCTTTTATATAGACCTTAGTGGTCCCTTAATACTGTATCTGAAGTCTCTTTATATAGACCTTAGTGGTCCCTAATACTGTATCTGAAGTCTCTTTTATATAGACCTTAGTGGTCCCTAATACTGTATCTGAAGTCTCTTTTATATAGACCTTAGTGGTCCCCTAATCCTGTATCTGAAGTCTCTTTTTTATAGACCTTAGTGGTCCCCTAATACTGTATCTGAAGTCTCTTTTATATAGACCTTAGTGGTCCCTAATACTGTATCTGAAGTCTCTTTTATATAGACCTTAGTGGTCCCTAATACTGTATCTGAAGTCTCTTTTATATAGACCTTAGTGGTCCCTAATACTGTATCTGAAGTGGTCTTTACCAACTACCATGCTTTACATGTTTGCAAGCAATGATATATCTCTCTCTCTCTCTCATGGGGGGGGGGGGGGACAAATTCTCTGGGCGGGCACAGCAGAGAAAGGGGAGGCAACCTTCCCCTTATGATGTCATAAGAGGCAATATTCCAGCTCGGCCCATCTGAGCTTTCATTTTCTCAAAGACAGAGCAGGATACCCAGGCTGGGGGAATGCATATTAATGTTAATGTGCATATTAAAAAACATACATACATAAAGTGTAGTTTTCATGCCATGGGACCTTTAAAAAACTACATGAGTTACTGTGACAGTCCTGTTTTTGACCTGGACAGGGTCCTCCCATACGCCGATGACTGACCGCTGTTTCTCTGTCTCGTTCCCAGGTATAACCTCCGGTTTCACCAGACCGCCAGCAGAGGACGCTTTCCGTCCCGAGGATCTATCCCGCACACATTATTTCATATTTAATATTTATTACTGCTGCTCAACTGAAAGAAACAAAAAGATAGGACTTTTAAAAAAAGTGCTCTGCTTCGATCTTGACAATGTTGAGATGACAACGATTCTGAAAAGAAAGAGAAAAGCGGAGGAGAGGAAAGAGGAACAGAGTGAATGTCCGGCGCCATTTGCACTATTTATCTTTTTTTTTTTTTTTTAATATATATTCTTTAAAATCTTAATATAATATTTCTGTCTTTATATCTGAATTTTTTTTGTCTTTGGATTAAAAACGTGAAACAAGAGGACGTAACGTCTTTGGATCTGTCGACCAATCCGGAAAGACCTGGTGCCTTAATCACCTTGAGTCCCTAATCACCGTGGCAACCGTTTCCCGTACAATCATCACAGCACGATGTCAATCAAAGGAACCCGGAGACGGGATATTTTACTTCAGGTCAAACAACTGGAACTTTTTACAGTGGGGGAAGCTGAACGAGACAGTTTTGGGACTTTTCTCTGAAAGTGAAACTACAAAAAGAACTGAAAAAGAACTACAATCACATTTTAAAAAAACTGTAAAGTGCCTCTTGGGAATAACTGCAACGGGACTTTAAATCCAAGACTCGGGATTTGAAGAATAATGTTTTTTATTTGTTTGCATCGCTTATTCAACATCCACCGGAGCCTTTGATTTTATTCTACTGGGGATGTATTTTTAAACCTTTAAATCATATGTACTGTTCCAGTCATACCCCCACACACACACACACACACACACACACACACACACACACACACACACACACATGCGCACATAGACACACACACACACACACATGCGCACATAGACACACACACACACACCGAATGTGTGGTTCTACTTGTGTTTGTCTGAGACACACTTTGTTATGTGTACACACACATTTCCTGTTTTTGACGTTCATCTTACTTTCTGCCCTTTAGCACATCACACACACACACACACACACACACACACATACACACACACACACACACACACACACACACACACACACACACAGACTCACACACATACACACACACACACAGACTCACACTCACACACACACATACACACACTCCCAGAGCAGTCTAATGATGCTTCAGGTGAATCAGGGAGACTTTGTACCTCTATCAACATCCAGCTGTTTCCTACACAGTCGAGTCCAAGACAAGTCCAAGACCTGGACTAGTCGAGTCCAAGTCAAGCCCGAGTCCAAAGAGGTTCGAGTCAAAGACAAGACCGAGTCCAGGACAGAATAAAGGTCTTATACATGACAGTATCAAGACAATCATTTTGGGTTTCACTTTCCCTCCAATATTATTATCAACATAATAAAGACACCTGGACTCGGTCCAGACCAGAAGCCCAAAAGACCGGCGGCCGAGACCAGTCCGAGTCCAAATACTAGCGAGACCGAGACCGAGACCAGTCCGAGTCCAAATACTAGCGAGACCAGTCCGAGTCCAAATACTTACGAGACCGAGACAAGTCCGAGACCATAGAAAAACGATCTCGAGTCCGGACTCGAGTCCTACAGCCCTGCTTTTAACCACATGAACAAATCACCTACCTTTTGACAAGTCAAATCAATTATATATAATATATAACACACATATATATATATATATATATATATATATATATATATATATATATATATATATATATATATATATATATATATATATATATATATATATATATATATATATATATATATATATATATATATATATATATATATATATATGTGTGTTATATATTATATATAATTGATTTGACAAGTCAAATCAATTATATATAATATATAACACACATATATATATATATATATATATATATATATATATATATATATATATATATATATATATATATATATATATATATATAATCTACTTGCTTTCCAAGTTGCAGTTTTCCAAGTTTTTTCTATGAATCAAAAAACAAAACTTGCTGTTTTTTCTGTCTGCATTGTTTAATTAGAAAATAAGAAACTTTTTACAGTGTAGGACTCCAAAGAGAGACTTCTTTTTTTTTTTTTAATGAATCCATTTGATACCAAAAATCTACGTTGTTTCTATGTAGTCGTGTCTTTGTGCTGTCTTCATTAATTTAAGAAAACAATGCAATGTGTACATATCCTCCAGAAGATAGTTTCCTCCCTATTTAATTTGTTTTTTGCCTTTTATTTTGTATGTAATTGTGTATTTATGAAAGAGAATTGTATATATGTCTATGTTAATGTGCCTAATGTCTCGGTCAGAATCAAGAAATATATTTTTTCATAAATAAATTTCAAAAAATAACATTTTCTTCACTTTCATCCTTCGTGTTGAGTGTCGCTCGTAGCACCGATTGTCTTTGAACGCACCACACATATAAACAATGAGCTATGCTGATATGAGAAAGTCAACAATGAATGAGCCGAATTAACCCTGGTGTTGTCCTCCGGGGTCAAAAAGGGACATAAATTTGGCATTTTTGTCCCTTTTTCTGACTTTTTTTTAACACCACCTCACTAGTTTTACACTATTTTTGGAATTAATGGTCAATAACCCTCATTTATATAGAATTATACCTGATATTTACTAACTATCAATAGTAAGGTGCATCCTCATCAGTGACCTTTTAATATTATACCAAAGTGCCGTATTACCAGCCGGACCCACATCCAGGTGTTGGGTCTGGGGAGCTCCCCATTGGCTGGGCTCAATCCGAGGGGCGGGACAAACTGTTTTTCTTTTCTTTCCCTCTCTCTCTCTCTGTCTCTGTCTCTCTCTCTTTCTCTGTTTTCTTTCACTCACTCTAAATTCACAGTTTCACTGTTTTGGTAATTGATAGCTACAGAGTCTCCTGGTTAATGAGTAGCTGTCACACACACACACACACACACACACACACACACACACACACACACACACACACACACACACACTGACAGCAGGTGAGTGGAGAGAACTTCAGACTCTGACTCACCTGCTCTTCACCTGGCCGGCTTTGTCCCTGAAACACACACACACACACACACACCTACGATGACAATTTCAGACCCCTCCACGGTTTCTAAGTGGGAAAACTTGCAAAATAGCAGCGTGTTCAAATACTTATTTTACTCACTGTATATATATATATATATATGTGTGTATAATACACATATATATATATATATATATATATACAGTGAGTAAAATAAGTATTTGAACACCTGAGAAGATCAATGTTAATATTTGGTACAGCAGCCTTTGTTTGCAGTTCCAGAGGTCAAACGTTTCCTGTAGTTCTTCACCAGGTTTGACACACTGCAGAAGGGATTTTGGCCCACTCCTCCACACAGATCTTCTCTAGATCAGTCAGGTTTCTGGGCTGTCGCTGAGAAACACGGAGTTTGACCTCCCTCCAAAGATTCTCTATTGGGTTTAGGTCTGGAGACTGGCTAGGCCCCCCCAGAACCTTGATCTGCTTCTTCCAGGGCCCCTCCTTGGTTCTCCTGGCTGTGGGCTTCGGGTCATTGTCATGTTGGAAGACCCAGCCTCGACCCATCTTCAATGCTCTAACTGAGGGAAGGAGGTTGTTCCCCAAAATCTCCCAATACATGGCCCCGGTCATCCTCTCCTTAATACAGTGCAGTCGCCCTGTCCCATGTGCAGAAAAACACCCCCAAAGCACGATGCTACCCCCCCATGCTTCACAGTAGGGATGGTGTTCTTGGGATGG
>CM057239.1:31692810-31710310 GCA_029931835.1 Etheostoma nigrum
AAAAATCCGGCCCGATCCATTGGGATCCCTCGGCCAACACCTGAGCTCGGTGGCTCTCAAAACATGGACCAAAACAGGTTATACGACTGATAAATGAAACACAAAACAGTGATGATAATTATACGTAACAGTGTATCAACAAGTTATATAAGTGACCCACTTAGCTGTTGTCAAGGAACAACATGCAAAATATACCTTTTCCTCCACAACCACCTTACTAGTTTTATACCTTTTGGAATCCATGGTCAATAACCCTCATTTATATAGAGTTATACCTAATATTAGAGTTAAAAAAGCAGGAATTATGAATTATTTTGACTAATAGTTAAGATCAGAGGAATGAAAGTGATCAGTTGTATTTATAAAGAGAGTTGGAAGGAATCCAATCCATTTTTATGGTAATTTGGTGATTTTCTCTGGAAGATTTGCAGATGTTTTGAGAGAGAGAGAGAGAGATAGAGATAGATAGAGAGAGAGAAATAGAGAGAGAGAGAGAGAGAGATAGAGAGAGAGAGATAGAGAGAGAGAGACAGAGAGAGAGAGAGATAGAAAGAGAGAGAGAGCTGTTTACAGGGTAAACTGAGGAAGTGTGTAAACAGTTTAGCTTGTCGTTGATGGGAATCCAGCGCGTGCATATCAGAAGCATTTCCCCTCAGCGCTGATCTCTGATCTCTGATCTCTGATCTCTGATCTCTGATCTCATTTGTTTCTGATTTTGATTTCTCAGGAAGGTTTGCAGACGTACCTGAACGTCTCCCACCAACATCCTGCTTCACGTTCACGCATGCAGGGTTTACGTCATAACCTTATCATAGTGAAATTGGTGAAATCCATGAAATTATAAACTTTTCTCATTACAAACAATAACAGAAGATGACAAAAAACATCAAAAACGTGTCCAAAAAGCAAAAACAGGCGATCCTAATAATGATTTTCTCTGAAAAGGTTTGCAGACGTATCTGAAAGTTTCCACACATCCTGCTTCACATTAAAAAAAAAAGCATTAAAAAGTGACAAAGAAACTCAAAAAGGGTCTAAAAAGCGTGAAAAAGCCCCAACAAAGCATAGAAAAGCATGAAAAAGTGACATTTAAAAAAAGAAAAAGCATAATAAGCCTTAAAAAAACATCAAAAAAAGTCAAAAAGGCTACATAAAAGTGTCTAAAGTTCCAAAAAGTGTCTGAAAAACCTCAAAAAGCCTAAAAATAGCATCACCTGTATTTTAACATAGGGGGGTGTATACTTATGCCCCTGTATTTTAACATAGGGGGGTGTATACTTATGCCCCTGTATTTTAACATAGGGGGGTGTATACTTATGCCCCCTGTATTTTAACATAGGGGGGTGTATACTTATGCCCCCTGTATTTTAACATAGGGGGTGTATACTTATGCCCCTGTATTTTAACATAGGGGGGTGTATACTTATGCCCCCTGTATTTTAACATAGGGGGTGTATACTTATGCCCCTGTATTTTAACATAGGGGGGTGTATACTTATGCCCCCTGTATTTTAACATAGGGGGGTGTATACTTATGCCCCCTGTATTTTAACATAGGGGGGTGTATACTTACATGCCCCCTGTATTTTAACATAGGGGGGTGTATACTTATGCCCCCTGTATTTTAACATAGGAGGGTGTATACTTATGCCCCTTGTGTATTTTAACATAGGGGGGTGTATACTTATGCCCCTGTATTTTGACATAGGGGGGTGTATACTTATGCCCCTGTATTTTAACATAGGGGGGTGTATACTTATGCCCCCTGTATTTTAACATAGGGGGGTGTATGCTTATGTCCCCTGTATTTTAACATAGGGGGTGTATACTTATGCCCCCTGTATTTTAACATAGGGGGGTGTATACTTATGCCCCTGTATTTTAACATAGGGGGGTGTATCCTTATGCCCCCTGTATTTTAACATAGGGGGGTGTATACTTATGCCCCCTGTATTTTAACATAGGGGGTGTATACTTATGCCCCTGTATTTTGACATAGGGGGGTGTATACTTATGCCCCTGTATTTTAACATAGGGGGTGTATACTTATGCCCCCTGTATTTTAACATAGGGGGGTGTATACTTATGCCCCCTGTATTTTAACATAGGGGGGTGTATACTTATGCCCCCTGTATTTTAACATAGGGGGTGTATACTTATGCCCCCTGTATTTTAACATAGGGGGTGTATACTTATGCCCCTGTATTTTAACATAGAGGGTGTATACTTATGCCCCCTGTATTTTAACATAGGGGGGTGTATACTTATGCCCCTGTATTTTAACATAGGGGGGTGTATACTTATGCCCCCTGTATTTTAACATAGGGGGGTGTATACTTATGCCCCCTGTATTTTAACATAGGGGGTGTATATTTATGCCCCCTGTATTTTAACATAGGGGGTGTATACTTATGCCCCTGTATTTTAACATAGGGGGGTGTATACTTATGCCCCCTGTATTTTAACATAGGGGGGTGTATACTTATGCCCCCTGTATTTTAACATAGGGGGGTGTATACTTATTCCCCTGTATTTTAACATAGGGGGGTGTATACTTATGCCCCCTGTATTTTAACATAGGGGGGTGTATACTTATGCCCCCTGTATTTTAACATAGGGGGTGTATATTTATGCCCCTGTATTTTAACATAGGGGTGTATACTTATGCCCTTGTATTTTAACATAGGGGGGTGTATACTTATGCCCCTTGTATTTTAACATAGGGGGGTGTATACTTATGCCCCCTGTATTTTAACATAGGGGGGGTGTATACTTATGCCCCCTGTATTTTAACATAGGGGGGTGTATACTTATGCCCCTGTATTTTAACATAGGGGGGTGTATACTTATGCCCCCTGTATTTTAACATAGGGGGGTGTATACTTATGCCCCCTGTATTTTAACATAGGGGGGTGTATACTTATGCCCCTGTATTTTAACATAGGGGGGTGTATACTTATGCCCCCTGTATTTTAACATAGGGGGGGTGTATACTTATGCCCCCTGTATTTTAACATAGGGGGGTGTATACTTATGCCCCTGTATTTTAACATAGGGGGGGTGTATACTTATGCCCCTGTATTTTAACATAGGGGGGTGTATACTTATGCCCCCTGTATTTTAACATAGGGGGGTGTATACTTATGCCCCCTGTATTTTAACATAGGGGGGTGTATACTTATGCCCCCTGTATTTTAACATAGGGGGGTGTATACTTATACCCCCTGTATTTTAACATAGGGGGTGTATACTTATGCCCCCTGTATTTTAAGGAAGAACATTTATTTATTTATGATACATTATTCATTTACAAAGTACATCAGTGGCCTTAAAGGTTGATTTTCCTGATTTCTTTTTAATTAAGTCATTAAGATCAATTTCCAAAAGATGTTTTTTATTCCTCCTTTTAATCAACTTTTGCCTGGGGGGGGGGGGTAAACTTATATATTATTATATATTATTATAACAACATAAGTGAGAGAGAGAGAGAGAGAGAGATATGTGCATATAGAGATACATACTGTATGTGTTTTATTCATATATGTTATAACAACATACTGTATGTTAAACCAGCTGTATGCATGAACTTACCAGGGATCTGTTGTAAGTTATCTGGATCATTCTGCAGAGTGAAACCAACGTGGACTGATGACCTCAGACTGGTCTCGGTCTCGGTCTCGGTCTGGGTCTCATTCTCAAAGGATTTGGTTTCAAGTCAGAGCCAGTTTCTGTCTCTGCTGCACATGACCCCCTGATCCACACATAGTCTTCTGACTACTTGAACGCCAGTTAGCGGTAGAAATCCCAGCTGTGTCCAACATCGAGTCATTACAGTTTTTATTGTGATTGAAGTCTAATTTTTTCAATCTGCCCAGGTTTTTTCACTGAAAACATGTAACAGATCACTTAAATAGTTCAGTGTCAAGTGAAAAGACTGCTATTCATTCAGTCACGCTGTGGGAAAGACGGCCAGTAAACAGAGGTTACACACTAGACCACAGCAGGCCTTAAAATAGCAGAAAGTGTGGTTGAGCCGCACGCTGCAGCGGTTATCTGCGCTAATCGAAACTTCAAAACAACAAAGGAACTGCGGCTGCAGAAACCAGAGACTTGTGACGGAAAGGACGGATTGCAAAATCTCATAAAAGGTTGTGTTTCCCGTGATGACTGTGTGTGTGTGAGTGTGTGTGTGTGAGTGTTTGTGTGAGTGAGTGTGTGCCTGTTTAACTATATTCTTGGGGTCCAAAAACTGTGAGTTCAGTATACTTGTGTGGTCCGGACAGCTTCGTGGGGCCAAAATGTTGGACCCCACAACTTTAAAGGGCTGTTTGAGGGTTAAGACTTGGTTTTAGGATCAGGGTTAGAATTAGGTTATGGTTAGGTTAGGGTAGAAACGTAGCGCCCTGGATGGGCGGTGCGAGGGGCACGGGCACAAGGGGACCACCGGTGTGAATAAAACACTTAAAAATCTACTTAAAAAGCCTGGGTCGGTTTTGTAAAAGCTAAAAAGAATAGAAAAAAAGAATAAAATTGGTGTAATGGGAAGTTAAGAGAGTGAGTGGGTCCCCAAGGCACTGGCAGGGTTAGGTTAGGGTAGAAACGTAGCGCCCTGGATGGGCGCTGCGAGGGGCACGGGCTCAAGGGTTAAGGTAAGTGTAAGGGTTAAGGTAAGTGTAAGGGTTAAGGTAAGGGTTAAGGTAAGTGTATGGGTTAAGGTAAAGGTTAAGATAAGTGTAAGGGTTAAGGTAAGGGTTAAGGTAAGTGTAAGGGTTAAGGTAAGGGTTAAGGTAAGTGTAAGGGTTAAGGTAAAGGTTAAGGTAAGTGTAAGGGTTAAGGTAAGGGTTAAGGTAAGTGTAAGGGTTAAGGTAAAGGTTAAGGTAAGTGTAAGGGTTAAGGTAAGGGTTAAGGTAAGTGTAAGGGTTAAGGTAAGGGTTAAGGTAAGTGTAAGGGTTAAGGTAAGGGTTAAGGTAAGTGTAAGGGTAAAGATTAGGGTTAGGGTAAGTTTAGGGTAAGGGGTAACTTTAAGGTAGGGTAAGTTTAGGGTAAGGGGTAATTTTAGGGTAAGGGGTAAGTTTAGGGTAAGGGTTAAGGTTAGGGTATGGGGTAACTTTAGAGTAGGGTAAGTTTAGGGTAAGGGGTAAGTTTAGGGTAAGGGGTAACTTTAGAGTAGGGTAAGTTTAGGGTAAGGGGTAATTTTAGGTTAGGGTAAGTTTAGGGTAAGGGGTAATTTTAGGGTAGGGTAAGTTTAGGGTAAGGGGTAATTTTAGGGTAGGGTAAGTTTATGGTAAGGGGTAAGTTTAGGGTAGGGTAAGTTTAGGGTAAGGGGTAAGTTTAGGGTAAGGGGTAATTTTAGGGTAGGGTAAGTTTATGGTAAGGGTTAAGGTTAGGGTATGCGTATGGGGCTAGGGAATGCATTATGTCAATGATGGGTCCCCACAAAGATAGATAAGAGCCACAAACCTGTGTGTGTGTGCGTGTGTGTGTGTGTGTGTGTTTGTGTTACTAAACCCGAGTGTTTCACCGTTGGATTTTAAAGGTTTTTCTGGCCCTTTGGCGTGTCCTCTTGAGTTAGGCAAACCTGTTGAAACACACCTGAAGAGGTTTGTACTGACAGATCTGGGCCCAGGTGCGTTCAGGGCGTGTAAGAATCCACCTGTGCTAGTTTGACGGTGGAAAAAGGGTCGGTGTGTCGGGCGCGTGGTCCTAAAGGGTTGTTCTTAGTGTCTTCATTCAATCCGAGGTCCTCTCCCAGTCCCTTTAACAGTCAATCAGCCAATCTTTTTTGTGGTAATTCGGTTAAAAAGAAACCCATATTTCTGAAATAGACATTTATAAAAGGGGTCAAATTTGACCCGAGGACAACAGAAGGGGTTAATGAGCCTCGCAGCAATATGCAAAATGCGTCACATTGCCTGTGTGTGTTTGCGAATGAAGGAGCACAACCACAGAAAGTAAGCAACTGTCATTAGTCAGACGTGGCGTTGGGAAATATCCATATCCAGTAAGTCAGACTGAAGCACCGTTGGCTCAGGGATCCGACTCAGATGGGCCGGATGTGGGGGAAGAACTGCACATGGTATCACTGGAAACACTTTGCTTTGGTAAAACATAACATATTATTTGTAACAGAAGTCTTTTTTGCATATGAATGAATGAATGTGAAGCAGATGCAGTCCTTTCCGGGCTTAATGGGAGATTTTCTGTGTCGGTGGCGCCTGGGTAGAGCGTGATGCAGATCACACCGCGGCTACGTAACCATGGCGCCGTGAAGTGCTGCAGCTCCCCCGCTCCCCCGCCCCTCTGACATGAAGGACTTTGGGTTTGCTGTGTTGGTGATGTTTTCCACAGAAACAAAACTGTGACTCCGACGTCTTCCCGGACTGAAACAGATGATGTTATTGTTGGGAGGTTGTTGTAAACTTGTAAAGAGATATTTACTCATCAGCAGTGTGTTGTGTGCCATCGCCCCCGGTTAATAGATCTGCAGAGACAAGATCAGAGACCTCTCGTGTAAACTGTCCGTTGATGCAGAAGGTGCTAGGAGTTGAATTCCCCTTCAGTCGTCTCCTGGCCGTCTTCTTGTCGATGGAGACATTTTCCGTGATGAAGTGAAACTCAAAGAGACACTGAATCTGGAAGACTTCTGCATTCTGCTGCATGAAAAAGCACATTTTTAAAGTATCAATATGATGTATAATCCGTAAATAAAGCAGGGGCATTTCATTGTCATCTTAACAGCGCATTAATAATGATTAATAACAATGTGCCAAGGTACAAACACGTGTGGTTGTTAAAGGGAATGGGAGATGACGTCTGATTGGTTGACTGTTACGTCCAAAATACACCTCTGATTAATGAAGACACTTAGCACAACCCTTTACAACTACGCGCTTGCCGCACGTCAAACTAGCAAAAATGGATAAATGCACCTGCACCGAAGCTTCACAGTGTGGTCTCAAGTTAGACAGTCACACCATCATTTAAAAAATCATTTAAAGACTAGTGATTGAGACCATGAACTCATTATGAAAACGTTTGCTGAGGTAATAAATCAGGTGAGAAGTGGGTCACTTTCTCACAGACTTCTACAGAAACAGACCGACTTCTGCAACTGCACGTGTCGCCCCCTGCAGGTACTCAGATAGAAAGCAGGTTTAAGGAGTTGCCCCCTGCAGGAATTCAGATAGAAAACAGGTTTAAGGAGTCTCCCCCCTGCAGGAATTCAGATATAAAGCAAGTTTAAGGAGTCTCCCCCTGCAGGAATTCAGATAGAAAGCAGGTTTAAGGAGTCGCCCCCCTGCAGGAATTCAGACAGAAAGCAGGTTTAAGGAGTCTCCCCCCCTGCAGGAATTCAGATAGAAAACAGGTTTAAGGAGTCTCCCCCCTGCAGGAATTCAGACAGAAAGCAGGTTTAAGGAGTCCCCCCTGCAGGAATTCAGATAGAAAACAGGTTTAAGGAGTCTCCCCCCTGCAGGAATTCAGACAGAAAGCAGCTTTAAGGAGTCCCCCCCTGCAGGAGATCAGATAGAAAGCAGGTTTAAGGAGTCCCCCCCTGCTGGAGATCAGATAGAAAGCAGCTTTAAGGAGTCCCCCCCTGCAGGAATTCAGATAGAAAGCAGGTTTAAGGAGTCCCCCCCTGCAGGAATTCAGATAGAAAGCAGGTTTAAGGAGTCCCCCCCTGCAGGAATTCAGATAGAAAGCAGGTTTAAGGAGTCCCCCCCTGCGGGACTTCAGACAGAAAGCAGGTTTAAGGAGTCTCCCCCTGAAGGTTTAAGACACTTCTGCATTTGCAGAACTTTGTGTACCCGATGCTTTGTCCGTTAACAGTCAATGGGACGGACACAAACGGAGACATCAGAGATTGGTGGTGTGTTAGTAGCAGCTAACTTCTCCTCATCATGTTTTAGCTTTCCATTGAGATGAAAAAACACAAAATCAAAAACCCCCCGCTGAGGATTTTTTGATATTTATCCGTCCACTTCTCTCCATTCTTTTGTCTGCTCTGTTTATCTCACAATGCATCTTTTATTTTCACTTTCTCTCTCCTCCAGAAGAGTTATTACATTTCTAATCAGCGACCTCTGACTTTACATCCTGCTTGTGTTTCGGGTAATAATGAAACAACATAACTGAGTGTTTTTACAGAGAGAGAATGAAGGCTCTTCAGAGACAGCCTTTTAGTTTCAATCAATCCCCCCCTCCCCTCCCTCCCCTACTTTCTGTAGAAATGACTGTTTTGCAGAGTTAACATCTGCTGCATAGGGCTGAATGATGTGTAAGTTGATGAAACTTCTGTTGGATCACATGTAACGGTCTGAGAAAAAACTTCAGGAAAAGAGATGAGTGAAAAGATGACTTTCTGATGAAGACAAGTAGATTAATGAGTGATTTTAAAACTTGAAACTCCACAACATACAAGCCTTGGTCCTCTCGCACCACCCCCACCGGCCAAGTTGTTGTGCTTAGACTTACACTTCTCTTTAATAATAATACATTTTATTAGATTACACACTTTCACTGACAATCCCATTGTAGCCACGCCCTAAAACACCCCCTGCTTTATCGCCGATTTTAAAATCAAGGAGAACATGATTTAAAAAATGATCATTCTGTGTTGCAGAAGACTTCAAACTAGCGATTGAGACATAAAATCAGTGTGGAAATGTTTACTGAGGTAATAAATCAAGTGAGAAGTGGGTCACTTTCTGACAGACTTCTACAGAAACCGACCGACTTCTGCAACTGCACGTGTCGCCCCCTGCTGGAGATCAGATAGAAAGCAGGTTTAAGGAGTCCCCCCTGCAGGAATTCAGATAGAAAGCAGGTTTAAGGAGTCTCCCCCTGCAGGAATTCAGATAGAAAGCAGGTTTAAGGAGTCCCCCCCTGCAGGAATTCAGATAGAAAGCAGGTTTAAGGAGTCTCCCCCTGCAGGAATTCAGATAGAAAGCAGGTTTAAGGAGTCTCCCCCTGCAGGAATTCAGATAGAAAGCAGGTTTAAGGAGTCCCCCCCTGCAGGAATTCAGATAGAAAGCAGGTTTAAGGAGTCTCCCCCTGCAGGAATTCAGATAGAAAGCAGGTTTAAGGAGTCCCCCCCTGCAGGAATTCAGATAGAAAGCAGGTTTAAGGAGTCTCCCCCTGCAGGAATTCAGATAGAAAGCAGGTTTAAGGAGTCTCCCCCTGCAGGAATTCAGATAGAAAGCAGGTTTAAGGAGTCCCCCCCTGCAGGAATTCAGATAGAAAGCAGGTTTAAGGAGTCTCCCCCTGCAGGAATTCAGATAGAAAGCAGGTTTAAGGAGTCCCCCCTGCAGGAATTCAGATAGAAAGCAGGTTTAAGGAGTCTCCCCCTGCAGGAATTCAGATAGAAAGCAGGTTTAAGGAGTCCCCCCCTGCAGGAATTCAGATAGAAAGCAGGTTTAAGGAGTCCCCCATGCAGGAATTCAGATACAAAGCAGGTTTAAGGAGTCCCCCCCTGCAGGAATTCAGATAGAAAGCAGGTTTAAGGAGTCCCCCCCTGCTGGAGATCAGATAGAAAGCAGGTTTAAGGAGTCCCCCCCTGCTGGAGATCAGATACAAAGCAGGTTTGAGGAGTCCCCCATGCAGGAATTCAGATAGAAAGCAGGTTTAAGGAGTCCCCCCTGCAGGAGATTAGATATAATGCAGGTTTAAGGAGCGTGTTGCTATCTTGGGGCAGCGGGAAGTGATCGTGCCATTGACAAAAACTTCTAAAGTCAATAACGCAGCATTTCTTACTTTAACAGAATTAGTGAACTACGCATGCACTTTATGCTTGTTACACACACACAGGGACACACACTATGCTTGTTACACACACAGGGACGCACACTATGCTTGTTACACACACACAGGGACACACACTATGCTTGTTACACACACAGGGATGCACACTATGCTTGTTACACACACACAGGGACACACACTATGCTTGTTACACACACAGGGACGCACACTATGCTTGTTACACACACAGGGACATACAGCAGCACACACACATGCAAAAGATTATATATAGAAATATTAAGGAGCAAATTCTCCATCATAACAGCAACGCTTCGAGGTCCAAACGCACGTGGCTATTAAAGGGAATGGGAGAGGACCTCTGATTGGCTGTTAAAGGGAATGGGAGAGGACCTCTGATTGGCTGTTAAAGGGAATGGGAGAGGACCTCTGATTGGCTGTTAAAGGGAATGGGAGAGGACCTCTGATTGGCTGTTAAAGGGAATGGGAGAGGACCTCTGATTGGCTGTTAAAGGGAATGGGAGAGGACCTCCGATTGGCTGTTAAAGGGAATGGGAGAGGACCTCCGATTGGCTGTTAATGGGAATGGGAGAGGACCTCTGATTGGCTGTTAAAGGGAATGGGAGAGGACCTCCGATTGGCTGTTAATGGGAATGGGAGAGGACCTCTGATTGGCTGTTAATGGGAATGGGAGAGGACCTCTGATTGGCTGTTAATGGGAATGGGAGAGGACCTCTGATTGGCTGTTAATGGGAATGGGAGAGGACCTCTGATTGGCTGTTAAAGGGAATGGGAGAGGACCTCTGATTGGCTGTTAATGGGAATGGGAGAGGACCTCTGATTGGATGATTGCACGTAACACCAAGAACACACCTGCTGATTAATGAAGACACTAAGTCCAACCCTGTAGGACCATGAACATCCCGCTGAATATTTAAATCATTTCCAGTTTATTTCTCATTTCTGCCTGAGTGTGTTTCCGTAGCAACGAGAGTTATCAGCTGAATCTTTCTATTGGCCTAACTTCCGTCTCTGTCCCGCTCTCTGCCGGGAACACCCAGCTGACACCGCGATAGCTTATCTCCCAGCATGTGTGTGTGTGTGTGTGTGTGTGTGTCTGTGTGTGTGTGTGTGTGTGTGTGTGTGTGTGTGTGTGTGCGTGTGTGTGGCAGCAGGGTGGAGGGAGGTGAGGATGTTTTGACTGAGATTTGACTTCTGTTTCATGCAGATGTCACCACGTAGATTTACAGCCTGCTGATGTCTTTACCATGTGTTCTTCCTGTTATGTCCACACACACACACACACAGTTACACACACACACATACACACGCACACACACACACACACACACTGTTACACACACACACACACACACACACACACACTGTTACACACACACGCACAGTTACTCACATATACACACACACACTGTTACACACACACACACACAGTTACACACACACAGACACACACTCACACACACTTGCACTGTTACACACATCCACACACACACACACACACGCACACACACTGTTACACACACACGCACAGTTACTCACATATACACACACACACTGTTACACACACACACACACACACACACACAGTTACACACACACAGACACACACTCACACACACTTGCACTGTTACACACATCCACACACACACACACACACATCCACTGTTACACACACACACACATACACACACAAACACTGTTACACACACACACACACACACACAGACACACTCACACACACACCGTTACACACACATAGTTACACACACACACGCACACTGTTACAGACACACACACACACACACACGCACTGTTACACACACACACACACACACACACAGTTACACAAACACACACAGTTACACACAGACACACACTCACACACGCACACCGTTACACACACATAGTTACACACACACACACACACACAGTTACACACACACCGTTACACACACACACACACAGTTACACACACCGTTACACACACACACACCGTTACACACACATACAGTTACACACACACACAAACACACACACACCGTTACACACACACACACACGCCGTCTACCAACACATGATCAATATGGGACAGGTTGTAATAATAGTGCTTATGTCCCGCTGCGAGACTCTTTTCTGAGACATGTCTCTCTGTCTGAGCGTCTTCCATTGTCTCCGCAGGACGTCCCACGGCTCGTCCTAACCTTCGTCTGCCGTTTCCTTCCCGAGTTCCTGATAAATTAAATCCAGAAAGTCTCTCGTCTCCTCGTCCGTCCACGTCCATCTGTCTTTGTTGACACCCCCCATGTGTGCAGACAGAGAGGTAACACTGGGGGAAATGAACTACAACTTCTTCTTCTGCGTTTTGTGACGGGTTGCAACCATAAAACGACCTAAAACTGAATCACAGTTCATTATTTATTCAGCAGATAATCCATCAGTGTTCATCACATGAGCCGAGTATCATCAAGAGAAAATCAGACGAGACTGATTGTACTTCCTTTGAGTCGATATTCATGAAATTAAATCTAATTTTACTGTTTCCAGACTGCATTTCTCATTCAATATCACTTAATTTGGATAAAAACATGTGGAAGGAAACAGAGCTCCTGTAAGATTGAACCAAAAGGTGAACGAACTGTAGATAGACGGACGAATGAAAGTGCAGGTTATGAAATACTGTCCCATGAAATACTTGCATTTGTATCAAAGTATTCTGCAGCTGGGACTCGCTGCTGCTCCTGGTTCCCGGGAGGTTTTTTGGGGAGACTCTCGGTATCGGATGTGTGTGTGAGACCGTCGGATAAATGTCAGCGCGAGTGTTTTACAGCGGCGCAGGAGGAGGCGATGATTGGACATGGTCACGCCGCTCAGCACCGCAGCTTCCCCTCTGGTAATGGGACTCACCTGTTCACCTGTCCGTCAAACCGACTCCCCGAGACGAGTACAGTAACGAGGACATCGTCTCACGTCTCTGTCTGCCTCTGCAGGGAGCTTACAGCGCATTCACGTTCAAATCCAGGAGATCTCGCACCACGTTGGGAGACAATGGGCCAATAAATCAGGGTAAAGCCCTGTAATCGGTGTGTATTACATGTATTTATTACTGTCAGCAGCACATGGACTGCTGCTGGATACGAGAGTGAAGATCCTCGTGTAGGGAGGAGGTCTGGGGGGAGGTCGGCTCCTAAAAGACAGGGATTTCAAGGGGGTAGGGGTGGCAGAGATCATGTCCTGAAGAAGGTAACCCTTATGTTGTCCTTGGGTCAAATTTGACTTGTTGTCAGTTAATTTTATATTTGTTTTGTCACAAAAAATGGGCCGTCGAAATAATGTGAACATGAAAAAAAACACCGAAAACATGAAAAAAACATTTAAAAAACATTTAAAAAGTGACACAAATGACAATAAAATAATAATAATGTTGAAAAAAGTGACCGAAATGGCTTTTTTTTTCTTCATGGTTGACGAGAACACAACACAAGGGTTAAGGAGAAAACACAAGACTTTCACCCAGGAAACAGGTGTTCATGTCCTGGAGAAGTTAAGGAGAAAACACAAGACTTTCACCAGGAAACAGGTGTTCATGTCCTGGAGAAGTTAAGGAGAAAACACAAGACTTTCACCAGGAAACAGGTGTTCATGTCCTGGAGAAGTTAAGGAGAAAACACAAGACTTTCACCCAGGAAACAGGTGTTCATGTCCTGGAGAAGTTAAGGAGAAAACACAAGACTTTCACCCAGGAAACAGGTGTTCATGTCCTGGAGAAGTTAAGGAGAAAACACAAGACTTTCACCAGGAAACAGGTGTTCATGTCCTGGAGAAGTTAAGGAGAAAACACAAGACTTTCACCCAGGAAACAGGTGTTCATGTCCTGGAGAAGTTAAGGAGAAAACACAAGACTTGCACCAGGAAACAGGTGTTCATGTCCTGGAGAAGTTAAGGAGAAAACACAAGACTTTCACCAGGAAACAGGTGTTCATGTCCTGGAGAAGTTAAGGAGAAAACACAAGACTTTCACCAGGAAACAGGTGTTCATGTCCTGTAGAAGTTAAGGAGAAAACACAAGACTTTCACCAGGAAACAGGTGTTCATGTCCTGGAGAAGTTAAGGAGAAAACACAAGACTTTCACCAGGAAACAGGTGTTCATGTCCTGGAGAAGTTAAGGAGAAAACACAAGACTTTCACCAGGAAACAGGTGTTCATGTCCTGGAGAAGTTAAGGAGAAAACACAAGACTTTCACCAGGAAACAGGTGTTCATGTCCTGGAGAAGTTAAGGAGAAAACACAAGACTTTCACCAGGAAACAGGTGTTCATGTCCTGGAGAAGTTAAGGAGAAAACACAAGACTTTCACTCAGGAAACAGGTGTTCATGTCCTGGAGAAGTTAAGGAGAAAACACAAGACTTTCACCAGGAAACAGGTGTTCATGTCCTGGAGAAGTTAAGGAGAAAACACAAGACTTTCACCAGGAAACAGGTGTTCATGTCCTGGAGAAGTTAAAGAGAAAACACAAGACTTTCACCAGGAAACAGGTGTTCATGTCCTGGAGAAGTTAAGGAGAAAACACAAGACTTTCACTCAGGAAACAGGTGTTCATGTCCTGGAGAAGTTAAGGAGAAAACACAAGACTTTCACCCAGGAAACGGGTGTTCATGTCCTGGAGAAGTTAAGGAGAAAACACAAGACTTTCACCAGGAAACAGGTGTTCATGTCCTGGAGAAGTTAAGGAGAAAACACAAGACTTTCACCAGGAAACAGGTGTTCACGTCCTGGAGAAGTTAAGGAGAAAACACAAGACTTTCACCAGGAAACAGGTGTTCATGTCCTGGAGAAGTTAAGGAGGAAACACAAGACTTTCACCAGGAAACAGGTGTTCATGTCCTGGAGAAGTTAAGGAGAAAACACAAGACTTTCACCAGGAAACAGGTGTTCATGTCCTGGAGAAGTTAAGGAGAAAACACAAGACTTTCACCAGGAAACAGGTGTTCATGTCCTAGAGAAGTTAAGGAGAAAACACAAGACTTTCACCGGGAAACAGGTGTTCATGTCCTGGAGAAGTTAAAGAGAAAACACAAGACTTTCACCAGGAAACAGGTGTTCATGTCCTGGAGAAGTTAAGGAGAAAACAGAAGACTTATTACAGTATTTTATGTATTCATCGTAAAATACAAAACGATTAAACACAACATAAGATTAAAAGGTAAAAATACAGTAGTTTACTGTACTATTTACAGTACTATAACATTTGTGATTGTTTTTTTACAGTAATGCTTTGACTACTGGGATTCTTTCTTTCTTTCTTTCTTTCTTTCTTTCTTTCTGTTGTTCTGTCTTTCCTTCTGTCTTTATATCTGTCTCTGTCTTTCTGTAAAAATACAGCAGTTTTCTTTACTATTTACAGTACTACAGTGACTATATTGTGATTTTCTACAGTAATACTTAGACTACTGTGATGTTGTCATGGCAACAAGGTTGTAATGTACCTTTACAGCATCCTACTGTATCATAGACAGTAGTGTTACTGTGAAATCTACAGGAAATAACGGGAGTTTTCAAGTAGTAGTATTAATAAAGTATTTCTGATTCTGAAACCGTCAGCCTCTCACTGGTCGTGTTTCTATAAAAAGCCGCTCTTAAGGAAGAAATCCATTTCCTGTCGGCTCATTTCCTCTTCCTGTTGGCGAGAGGTCACATCCTGGGTCACGTCCAGCCCGGACAGGACACAACAACATGGTTGTTTTTAAAAGCAAAGAGTTTCTAATAAAGGAACAAGTCCCTCTCTCTCGATACCTCCAGCTTCTGAGCTGGTTGCAGTTCCAGCAGAGTTCCACTAGGGGGGGTATCGCAGGCCAGTGCAAAATGAATGGAGGTCTAATTTTTTGTCTGGTAATCTGAATGTAGCATTCAAAAGTGGAGGCTAAGAAAGTACCTTATCAGGGGGGATCGCAAGCCAGTGCAGAATGAATGGAGGTCTATGGGGCAATAACGTGGAGGCTAAGAAAGTACCTTATCAGGGGGGATCGCAGGCCGGTGCAAAATGAATAGAGGTCCATGGGGCTATAAAGTGGAGGCTAAGAAAGTACCTTATCAGGGGGGATCGCAGGCCAGTGCAGAATGAAAGGAGGTCTATGGGGCTATAAAGTGGAGGCTAAGAAAGTACCTTATCAGGGGGGATCGCAGGCCAGTGCAGAATGAATGGAGGTCTATGGGGCTATAAAGTGGAGGCTAAGAAAGTACTTTATCAGGGGGGGGGATCGCAGGCCAGTGCAGAATAAATGGAGGTCTATGGGGCTATAAAGTGGAGGCTAAGAAAGTACCTTATCAGGGGGGATCGCAGGCCAGTGCAGAATGAAAGGAGGTCTATGGGGCTATAAAGTGGAGGCTAAGAAAGTACTTTATCAGGGGGGGGGATCGCAGGCCAGTGCAGAATGAATGGAGGTCTATGGGGCTATAAAGTGGAGGCTAAGAAAGTACCTTATCAGGGGGGGGGATCGCAGGCCAGTGCAGAATGAATGGAGGTCTATGGGGCTATAAAGTGGAGGCTAAGAAAGTACCTTATCAGGGGGGGATCGCAGGCCAGTGCAGATTGAATGGAGGTCTATGGGGCTATAAAGTGGAGGCTAAGAAAGTACCTTATCAGGGGGGGATCGCAGGCCAGTGCAGATTGAATGGAGGTCTATGGGGCTATAAAGTGGAGGCTAAGAAAGTACCTTATCAGGGGGGGATCGCAGGCCAGTGCAGAATGAATGGAGGTCTATGGGGCTATAAAGTGGAGGCTAAGAAAGTACTTTATCAGGGGGGGGGATCGCAGGCCAGTGCAGAATAAATGGAGGTCTATGGGGCTATAAAGTGGAGGCTAAGAAAGTACCTTATCAGGGGGGATCGCAGGCCAGTGCAGAATGAAAGGAGGTCTATGGGGCTATAAAGTGGAGGCTAAGAAAGTACTTTATCAGGGGGGGGGATCGCAGGCCAGTGCAGAATGAATGGAGGTCTATGGGGCTATAAAGTGGAGGCTAAGAAAGTACCTTATCAGGGGGGGGGATCGCAGGCCAGTGCAGAATGAATGGAGGTCTATGGGGCTATAAAGTGGAGGCTAAGAAAGTACCTTATCAGGGGGGGATCGCAGGCCAGTGCAGATTGAATGGAGGTCTATGGGGCTATAAAGTGGAGGCTAAGAAAGTACCTTATCAGGGGGGGATCGCAGGCCAGTGCAGATTGAATGGAGGTCTATGGGGCTATAAAGTGGAGGCTAAGACAATAAACACTGCTGGGAGTTCAATCCATTATTATTATTTTTTTTTTAAGATTATTTTTTGGGTATTTTAAGCCTTTAACTGACAGGACAGCTGAAGAAATGAAAGGGGGAGAGAGAGAGAGAGGGGTGGGGGGGAATGACAATGGCTCGGAATCGAATCCTCTGTATGTGGGCGCCCGCTCTACCAACTGAGCTATCTGGGCGCCCGGAGTTAGATTTTGTTGTTGTTGTTGCTGACTAGAAATTGCAAGTATCAGCTAACTCACATCAATGTTGGCTAGGCGCTAGCTAACGCTAATGCTAGCTAACGCTAATGCAAGCTAACGCTAATGCTAGCTAGAAGGGTTTGTTGCTACTTTGCCTGGAACGCTACCAAGTCGTGAGTTGCTAAAAATTGTGTCTGGAAGGCTGCATAAATACAACAGGTAACGAGGTGAACGAGGGTTCAGGAACAGGTGAAACACATT
>CM057239.1:31715310-31740310 GCA_029931835.1 Etheostoma nigrum
ACAACCTGCAGTACACGACACATGTACAACCTGCAGTACACTACACGACACATGTACAACCTGCAGCACACGATACATGTACAACCTGCAGTACACGATACATCTACAACCTACAGTACACGACACATGTACAACCTGCAGTACACGACACATGTACAACCTGCAATACACGATACATGTACAACCTGCAGTACACGACACATGTACTACCTGCAGTACACGACACATGTACAACCTGCAGTACACGACACATGTACAACCTGCAGTACACGACACATGTACACGATACATGTACAACCTGCAGTACACGACACATGTACAACCTGCAGTACACGGCACATGTACAACCTGCAGTACACGATACATGTACAACCTGCAGTACACGACACATGTACAACCTGCAGTACACGGCACATGTACAACCTGCAGCACACGATACATGTACAACCTGCAGTACACGATACATGTACAACCTACAGTACACGACACATGTACAACCTGCAGTAGACGACACATGTACAACCTGCAATACACGATACATGTACAACCTGCAGTACACGACACATGTACTACCTGCAGTACACGACACATGTACAACCTGCAGTACACGATACATGTACAACCTGCAGTACACGACACATGTACAACCTGCAGCACACGATACATGTACAACCTGCAGTACACGACACATGTACAACCTGCAGTACACGACACATGTACAACCTGCAGTACACGACACATGTACAACCTGCAGTACACTACACGACACATGTACAACCTGCAGCACACGATACATGTACAACCTGCAGTACACGATACATCTACAACCTACAGTACACGACACATGTACAACCTGCAGTACACGACACATGTACAACCTGCAATACACGATACATGTACAACCTGCAGTACACGACACATGTACTACCTGCAGTACACGACACATGTACAACCTGCAGTACACGACACATGTACAACCTGCAGTACACGACACATGTACACGATACATGTACAACCTGCAGTACACGACACATGTACAACCTGCAGTACACGGCACATGTACAACCTGCAGTACACGATACATGTACAACCTGCAGTACACGACACATGTACAACCTGCAGTACACGGCACATGTACAACCTGCAGCACACGATACATGTACAACCTGCAGTACACGATACATGTACAACCTACAGTACACGACACATGTACAACCTGCAGTAGACGACACATGTACAACCTGCAATACACAATACATGTACAACCTGCAGTACACGACACATGTACTACCTGCAGTACACGACACATGTACAACCTGCAGTACACGATACATGTACAACCTGCAGTACACGACACATGTACAACCTGCAGCACACGATACATGTACAACCTGCAGTACACGACACATGTACAACCTGCAGTACACGACACATGTACAACCTGCAGTACACGACACATGTACAACCTGCAGTACACTACACGACACATGTACAACCTGCAGCACACGATACATGTACAACCTGCAGTACACGATACATCTACAACCTACAGTACACGACACATGTACAACCTGCAGTACACGACACATGTACAACCTGCATTACACGATACATGTACAACCTGCAGTACACGACACATGTACTACCTGCAGTACACGACACATGTACAACCTGCAGTACACGACACATGTACAACCTGCAGTACACGACACATGTACACGATACATGTACAACCTGCAGTACACGACACATGTACAACCTGCAGTACACGGCACATGTACAACCTGCAGTACACGATACATGTACAACCTGCAGTACACGACACATGTACAACCTGCAGTACACGGCACATGTACAACCTGCAGCACACGATACATGTACAACCTGCAGTACACGATACATGTACAACCTACAGTACACGACACATGTACAACCTGCAGTAGACGACACATGTACAACCTGCAATACACGATACATGTACAACCTGCAGTACACGACACATGTACTACCTGCAGTACACGACACATGTACAACCTGCAGTACACGACACATGTACAACCTGCAGTACACGACACATGTACACGATACATGTACAACCTGCAGTACACGACACATGTACAACCTGCAGTACACGGCACATGTACAACCTGCAGTACACGATACATGTACAACCTGCAGTACACGATACATGTACAACCTGCAGTACACGACACATGTACAACCTGCAGTACACAACACATGTACAACCTGCAGTACACGATACATGTACAACCTGCAGTACACGACACATGTACAACCTGCAGTACACGACACATGTACAACCTGCAGTACACGATACATGTACAACCTGCAGTACACGACACATGTACAACCTGCAGTACACGATACATGTACAACCTGCAGTACACGATACATGTACAACCTGCAGTACACGACACATGTACAACCTGCAGTGCACGACACATGTACAACCTGCAGTACACGATACATGTACAACCTGCAGTACACTACACGACACATGTACAACCTGCAGTACATGACAAATGTACAACCTGCAGTACACGACACATGTACAACCTGCAGTACACGATACATGTACAACCTGCAGTACACGACACATGTACAACCTGCAGTACACGATACATGTACAACCTGCAGTACACTACACGACACATGTACAACCTGCAGTACATGACAAATGTACAACCTGCAGTACACAATACATGTACAACCTGCAGTACACGACACATGTACAACCTGCAGTACACGATACATGTACAACCTGCAGTACACGACACATGTACAACCTGCAGTACACGATACATGTACAACCTGCAGTACACGACACATGTACAACCTGCAGTACACGGCACATGTACAACCTGCAATACACGATACATGTAAAACCTGCAGTACATGATACATGTACAACAATGAGTAATTTCAAGAGATTATTTAAAATGAAAATATTAAAGGGATACAAAAAGGATTTAAAATGAGTATTGTATAATGACTATGGTTTATTGGCATCTATATACTAATATATCTATATACTAACTAATATATCTATATACTAACTAATGTAATATATCTATATACTAACTAATATATCTATATACTAATATATCTATATACTAACATATCTATATACTAACATATCTATATACTAATATATCTATATACTAACATATCTATATACTAACATATCTATATACTAACATATCTATATACTAACTAATATATCTATATACTAACTAATATATCTATATACTAACTAATATATCTATATACTAACTAATATATCTATATACTAATATATCTATATACTAACATATCTATATACTAACATATCTATATACTAATATATCTATATACTAATATATCTATATACTAACATATCTATATACTAACATATCTATATACTAATATATCTATATACTAACTAATATATCTATATACTAACTAATATATCTGTATACTAACATATCTATATACTAATATACTAACTAATATATCTATATACTAATATATCTATATACTAATATATCTATATACTAATATATCTATATACTAACATATCTATATACTAACTAATATATCTATATACTAATATATCTATATACTAATATATCTATATACTAATATATCTATATACTAACATATCTATATACTAACTAATATATCTATATACTAATATATCTATATACTAACTAATATATCTATATACTAACTAATATATCTATATACTAATATCTCTATATACTAACTAATATATCTATATACTAATATATCTATATACTAACTAATATATCTATATACTAACATATCTATATACTAACTAATATATCTATATACTAATATATCTATATACTAACTAATATATCTATATACTAACTAATATATCTATATACTAACTAATATATCTATATACTAATATATCTATATACTAACTAATATATCTATATACTAACATATCTATATACTAACTAATATATCTATATACTAATATATCTATATACTAACTAATATATCTATATACTAACTAATATATCTATATACTAACTAATATATCTATATACTAATATATCTATATACTAACTAATATATCTATATACTAACATATCTATATACTAACTAATATATCTATATACTAACATATCTATATACTAACTAATATATCTATATACTAACATATCTATATACTAACTAATATATCTATATACTAACTAATATATCTATATACTAATATATCTATATACTAACTAATATATCTATATACTAACATATCTATATACTAACTAATATATCTATATACTAATATCTCTATATACTAACTAATATATCTATATACTAACATATCTATATACTAACTAATATATCTATATACTAACATATCTATATACTAACTAATATATCTATATACTAATATCTCTATATACTAACTAATATATCTATATACTAACATATCTATATACTAACTAATATATCTATATACTAACTAATATATCTATATACTAACATATCTATATACTAACTAATATATCTATATACTAATATCTCTATATACTAACTAATATATCTATATACTAACATATCTATATACTAACTAATATATCTATATACTAACTAATATATCTATATACTAACATATCTATATACTAACTAATATATCTATATACTAATATATCTATATACTAATATATCTATACACTAACTAATATATCTATATACTAACTAATATATCTATATACTAATATATCTATACACTAACTAATATATCTATATACTAACTAATATATCTATATACTAATATATCTATATACTAACTAATATATCTATATACTAATATATCTATATACTAACTAATATATCTATATACTAACTAATATATCTATATACTAACTAATATATCTATATACTAATATATCTATATACTAACTAATATATCTATATACTAACATATCTATATACTAACTAATATATCTATATACTAACTAATATATCTATATACTAACTAATATATCTATATACTAACATATCTATATACTAATATATCTATATACTAATATATCTATATACTAACTAATATATCTATATACTAATATATCTATATACTAATATATCTATATACTAACTAATATATCTATATACTAACTAATATATCTATATACTAATACTGTATATCTATATACTAATTTATCTATATACTAATATATCTATATACTAACTAATATATCTATATACTAACATATCTATATACTAACTAATATATCTATATACTAATATATCTATATACTAATATATCTATACACTAACTAACATATCTATATACTAACTAATATATCTATATACTAATATATCTATATACTAATATATCTATATACTAACATATCTATATACTAACTAATATATCTATATACTAATATATCTATATACTAATATATCTATATACTAACATATCTATATACTAACTAATATATCTATATACTAACATATCTATATACTAACTAATATATCTATATACTAATATATCTATATACTAATATATCTATATACTAACATATCTATATACTAACTAATATATCTATATACTAATATATCTATATACTAACATATCTATATACTAACATATCTATATACTAACTAATATATCTATATACTAACATATCTATATACTAACTAATATATCTATATACTAACTAATATATCTATATACTAATATATCTATATACTAACATATCTATATACTAACATATCTATATACTAACTAATATATCTATATACTAACATATCTATATACTAACTAATATATCTATATACTAACATATCTATATACTAACTAATATATCTATATACTAATATATCTATATACTAATATATCTATATACTAACATATCTATATACTAACATATCTATATACTAACTAATATATCTATATACTAACATATCTATATACTAACTAATATATCTATATACTAACTAATATATCTATATACTAACATATCTATATACTAACTAATATATCTATATACTAATATATCTATATACTAACATATCTATATACTAACATATCTATATACTAACATATCTATATACTAACTAATATATCTATATACTAACTAATATATCTATATACTAACATATCTATATACTAACTAATATATCTATATACTAATATATCTATATACTAATATATCTATATACTAACATATCTATATACTAACATATCTATATACTAACATATCTATATACTAACATATCTATATACTAACATATCTATATACTAATATATCTATGTACTAATATATCTATATACTAATATATCTATATACTAACTAATATATCTATATACTAACATATCTATATACTAACTAATATATCTATATACTAACATATCTATATACTAACTAATATATCTATATACTAACTAATATATCTATATACTAACATATCTATATACTAATATATCTATATACTAATATATCTATATACTAACATATCTATATACTAATATATCTATATACTAACATATCTATATACTAATATATCTATATACTAATATATCTATATACTAACATATCTATATACTAATATATCTATATACTAATATATCTATATACTAACATATCTATATACTAACATATCTATATACTAATATATCTATATACTAACATATCTATATACTAATATATCTATATACTAATATATCTATATACTAATATATCTATATACTAACATATCTATATACTAATATATCTATATACTAACATATCTATATACTAATATATCTATATACTAACATATCTATATACTAATATATCTATATAGTAACATATCTATATACTAATATATCTATATACTAACATATCTATATACTAATATATCTATATAGTAACATATCTATATACTAATATATCCATATACTAATATATCTATATACTAACATATCTATATACTAACATATCTATATACTAATATATCTATATAAAGTAACCAGTGTGCATAATAGTGCTACTTCCAGGTACTTTCTACTTGTACTCCAGTACATTTACTCTTTGAGGAAGTGTGTACTTTGGTACTCGCTGGATTAGGTTCTCACACACGTAGCATGTCTGGGACTGCAGGAAGTCACTGATACATTCAATCTAAACAGCTCACACACACACACACACACACACACACACACACACACACACACACACAGACACACACACACACACGCACACACAGATATATACACACACACACACACACACACACACACAGACACACACACACACACACACATACACACACACACACACACGCACACACAGATATATACACACACACACACAGATATACACACACACACACACACAGACACACACACACACACAGATATATACACACACACACATACACACAGATATACACACACACACACACACATACACACCCACACACCCACACACACACACACACAGACACACACACACACACATACACACACACACACAAACACACACACATAGATATACACACACACACACACACACACATACACACAGATATATACACACACACAAACATACACACACACACACACACACAGAGACACACACACACACACACACACACAGACACACACACACACACACACGTGTGTTATTGTGTTATCTAAGCATTAGCAGAGCATTCATTTCCTGATTGGATGTCAACAACAGAAACAAACAGGAAGCGTTCCTCATCGGGTAGTATTTCCTCCTCTGTCAGAGTGAAATGAATTCTGGGTATTTTTGGACTTGTTGAGCAGTGACCAACAGGGGAAACACACACTGTGTCACACACACTGTGTCACACACACTTTCTCTTCTAGGAATTACATTAATGAACGACCAAGTTAAGAGACTGACGTAGTGTAACACATTAACCCTCCGGGCGTCCTCGGGTCTAATCTGTCCCCTTTCCAAAAAGGTTCTGTATCATAAATTTGGGTTCCTTTCAAACAAATTGTCCAAAAAAGTAACGTGGATGGTTCCCGTACAAAAAGACTTTGTAAAAAACACTAAGAGTGTAATAAAAAACACCCATAACATTGCAAAAATGACACAAATGTGGGAAAAAAGCAATAATAAGTGACCAAAAGGGACAACACAAGGGTTAAATATGTGAGAATAAATGTCCGTGTTAAATTTAATTTAATTTAATTTAATTTAATTTAATTTAATTTAAATAAATATATTTTTATTTAATTTTAAGGGTTAAATATTTGAGAATAAATTTCAGTATCTAGTTAATTTAATTTAATTTAATTTAAATTAATTATAATAATTTTAATTTATTTGTAAGGGTTAACTATGTGAGAATAAATTTCAGTGTCTAGTTAATTTAATTTAATTTAATTTTAATCAATTTAAATGAATTATAATAATTTTAATTTAATTTTAAGGGTTAAATATGTAAGAATAAATGTCAGTATCTAGTTAATTTAATTTAATTTAATTTAAATTATTTATAATAATTTTAATTTATTTTTAAGGGAAATGAATTATAATAATTTTAATTTAATTTTAAGGGTTAAATATGTGAGAATAAATTTCAGTATCTAGTTAATTTAATTTAATTTAAATACATTTAAATAAATTTAAATACATTTTAAAATTAAATTATTTTATTTTATTTTTAAGGGTTAACTATGTGAGAATAAATTTCAGTATCTAGTTAATTTAATTTAATTTAAATTAATTTTAATAATTTTAATTTAATTTTAAGGGTTAAATATGTGAGAATAAATGTCCGGCTTGTCCTGACAAACTGAAAAAAACCTGCAAATTCCATTTACTTCCCATCCATCAACGTTATCAGCTGCAGTGTGTCAATGAGTCAGTGGCAGTGGAGTTTTAGGGCGCTGGACTTTGTAGTTATGTTTTAACTTACAGTAAATCAAACGCTTCAACTTAAAGACGACAAAACGAATTTCAGAAACCCGTTTAGGGACCCGCGTGACTGGAAACTCCCTCGAATGAGGAAGAGCTGCCGGCAGAGGCCTCGGGGCTTTCAGCCGGGGAAGGCTGACCCAGATCAGGGGAAAGATAGCCTCTCAAGAGAGATAATATCTGTAATAGTTTCACTACATCTGAGATGAATGACAGCGGAGAACAATGTCCCCGAAATGCAGCCGAGGCCTCGCATGCATCCAGCAGGAAAGGCTAATGTTGAGGAAGCTCGCCGAGAAACAGGAAGTCGTTTGGTATTGGAGCTCCGTAGTGAAGTACATTGTGAAAATAGCAGTAGTGCTTTCACGGAAAATACTACTTTTCTTCTATGTACAGTATTTCCTGACCACACTAGCTTTGAGACAGATATTTTCACATTTAATGTCATTGATATCTACTTTATTTGTGTCTGTCTGTCCACAACAAAGCTGTGTTTACATGCACCTAATGTTTCAGTTTGGGCTCTTATTCTGAAAAAGATAATGTTCTGACTATGCTGTTTACATGGCAAGCATACACATATACACATATACATACATACATACGTAATATGGACTATATGTATAATATATGGGCTGTATGTATAATATTTGGGCTATATATATTATATATAATATATGAGTTATATGTATTATATATGGGCTATATGTATAATATATGGGTTATATGTATAATACATGGACTATATGTATAATATATGGGTTATATGTATTATATATGGGCTATATGTATAATATATGGGTTATATGTATAATACATGGACTATATGTATAATATATGGGCTATATGTATAAAATATGGGTTATATGTATAATACATGGACTATATGTATAATATATGGGTTATATGTATTATATATGGGCTATATGTATAATATATGGGTTATATGTATTATATATGGGCTATATGTATAATATATGGGTTATATGTATAATACATGGACTATATGTATAATATATGGGCTATATGTATAATATATGGGTTATATGTATAATACATGGACTATATGTATAATATATGGGTTATATGTATTATATATGGGCTATATGTATAATATATGGGTTATATGTATAATACATGGACTATATGTATAATATATGGGCTATATGTATAAAATATGTGTTACTCAAAGAGCTGTGCAAATTGCAGATTACAAATTAACATTTTCTATACTAAAAATATATGAAAATATAAAAATAAAAAGCCATCCTTCCTTCCTTCTTCTGCTCTTTTGCAGCTCACGTCGGTGGCGGTGTGTACGTACGGTTACCCAGCCAAAGGGTCGAAAGAGTTGGACGTGTTATATAAAGGATCTGAACAGATCTGGGAATAGAGGTCTGGAACCAGGCTGAAACTCGAGCTGCAGTATAAGAAAAACGTCTCGGGTTACGTTTGTAACCCTTGTTCCCCGAGATAGGGGAACGAGACACTGCGTCGGTTACGACACTATGGGAACGCCTATAGTGTCGTAACCGACGCAGTTCGAGTTTAGAACTCCAGAAAAGGACAGAGATGATTGTTTTCTGTCATGATAGACAACAACAATAACACAATAACACAATAACACGATAACACGAGAACACGAGAACGTCTCGGGTTACGTATGTAACCCTTGTTCCCCGAGATAGGGGAACGAGACACTGCATCGGTTACGACACTATGGGAACGCCTTTAGGCATGGTGTCGTAACCAACGCAGTGTCTCGTTCCCCTATCTCGGGGAACAAGGGTTACATACGTAACCCGAGACGATCTGGGAATAGAGGTCTGGAACCAGGCTGAAACTCGAGCTGCAGTATAAGAAAAACGTCTCGGGTTACGTATGTAACCCTTGTTCCCCGAGATAGGGGAACGAGACACTGCGTCGGTTACGACACTATGGGAACGCCTATAGTGTCGTAACCGACGCAGTTCGAGTTCCCCTCGAAGGGGAACTCCAGAAAAGGACAGAGATGATTGTTTTCTGTCATGATAGACAACAACAATAACACAATGACACAATAACATGAGAACACGAGAACACAAGAACATGTTCTGGATCTTACCATCTCAGCTGCTTCTGCTCTGGTTGTTTGATTGACAGGCGATCAGAGTTGATGGAGTTATGAATCGCAGGCCGACACAGACACAACTCTGCTTTCCTCTTCGAGCCTCGCTGGGCTTTTGTTCTGACTTTCATACTTAATTACCCGAAACGCATGTCAGAGTGTGTGTTGGCTGACAGCCAATAGGAAACTAATGAAGTTTTCCTGTCTGAGTGAACTTTGACCCACTCCCAACTCCCCCGGCTGGCTCCTGGTTCTGATATAACACAGAGAAATACTGAACTGAGTGCAGCAAAAAGGATTTTAAATGTGTAGAGATCTCCGAGGGGAAGGGTGCAACAACATCCAACAACACTCAGCAAATAGTGTTGGTCAGAAATACCGGAGAATACCATAATGATCATCTTAAAATCAAACTGATTCTAGATTATCGAGTCCAAAGGGAGATTCACAACAACTTTCAGTCTCCAGTATGGTGTGGCATCAGCAGACCCTCCTCCACGGCGCTGTGGAGGAGGGTTTGGCTAGTCCCCACGGCATTCCTGGATGGGAGAACAACGTGCTCTGGTAATATTTGCTTATGCTACCTGTTTATTTATTTATGTTGCAGGAGACTGTATAAGACATGGTCTATAAGAAGGATTAGCTGGGAGACTTCTTCTAGACCAGGGACACAACAGGGACAGGAAGTAGAACAGGGACAGGAAGCAGTTCTTTTGGAGATTATGGTCAACTAGTGGAGTAGAGTTAACCCTCGTGTTGTCTTCCCGTCAAAATAGAAAATCAACACTTTTTAATCAATGTTTTTAACTTTTTCTTAAGTTTTTGTCCCTTTTTTCAACAACTTGGCAAAGAGCGTTGGGTGGAATCAATCATGTTATTTTGGGGAATTAAAGAGAACATTGATATAGGACAACATGAGGACAACATGAGGACAACATGAGGACAACATGAAGACAACATGAAGACAACATGAGGACAACATGAGGGCAACATGAGGACGACATGAGGACACCATGGGGACAACATGAGGGCAACATGAGGACGACATGAGGACAACATGTGGGCAACAGGAGGACAACATGAGGACAACATGAGGGCAACATGAGGACAACATGAGGACAACATGAGGACAACATGAGGGTTAAAACCTATTTTTTTAAAGTATGTGGAGAGTGGGGTTATATAACTGTGCCATTGTTTCCAGAGACAAATGAGAGGTGACGCTCTGCAGTCCGGTTTCTAACAGGAGCGAGACGGACAGGAAGAGGAACGTCCCACTGAGTCCCGCCAGGCTGGTAATGAGAGTCAAAATTCCTGCTCCACACCAGGGTGAGAGAGACCGGCAACTGTCATGTTACATGTTAACCTGCACGACCGCGACTAACCCTAACCCTCTCCACAAGTCTCCGCTCCCAAAACATCTCAACACTCGCTCGTCAGATGAGACATCAACGCGTCCTCCAGACCAATAAGGTCCTTTATTCCTACCCTCCAATACATGCAGAGGCACCGATCCCGTGGGTGCTCTGGAGCTCAAGCACCCACAATGCATTTTTAACTCCATGACAGCGGGGAAATGAAGAGTGTCTGGAAGCGTCCTATATGTGGGCAGCTGTGGCTCAGTGGTAGAAGGTTGGTGGTTCAATCCCTGGCCCTGCAGTCCCATGTTGAAGTGTCCTTGGGCAATACACTGAACCCCGAGTTGCCCCCGATGCCGCGCCATCGGAGTGGGAATGTGTGTGTGTTTATCTGCTGAGCAGGTGTGTGTGTGTGTGTGTGTGTGAGTGTGTGTGTGTGTGTGTGTGTGTGTGTGTGTGTGTGTGTGTGAGTGTAGGTGTGTGTGCGTGCGTGCGTTCTTGTGTGTGTGTGCGTGTGTGAGTGAGTGTGTGCGTGCGTGCGTGTGTGTGTGTGTGACAGTGTTTATCCGATGAGCAGGTGTGTAGATGTGTGTGAGTGTGTATCTGATGAGCAGGTGTGTAGATGTGTGTGAGTGTGTATCTGATGAGCAGGTGTGTAGATGTGTGTAGATGTGTGTGAGTGTGTATCTGATGAGCAGGCGTGTAGATGTGTGTGAGTGTGTATCTGATGAGCAGGTGTGTAGATGTGTGTGAGTGTGTATCTGATGAGCAGGCGTGTAGATGTGTGTGAGTGTGTATCTGATGAGCAGGCGTGTAGATGTGTGTGAGTGTGTATCTGATGAGCAGGTGTGTAGATGTGTGTGAGTGTGTATCTGATGAGCAGGTGTGTAGATGTGTGTGAGTGTGTATCTGATGAGCAGGTGTGTAGATGTGTGTGAGTGTGTATCTGATGAGCAGGCGTGTAGATGTGTGTGAGTGTGTATCTGATGAGCAGGTGTGTAGATGTGTGTGAGTGTGTATTTGATGAGCAGGTGTGTAGATGTGTGTGAGTGTGTATCTGATGAGCAGGCGTGTAGATGTGTGTGAGTGTGTATCTGATGAGCAGGCGTGTAGATGTGTGTGAGTGTGTATCTGATGAGCAGGCGTTTAGATGTGTGTGAGTGTGTATCTGATGAGCAGGTGTGTAGATGTGTGTGAGTGTGTATTTGATGAGCAGGTGTGTAGATGTGTGTGAGTGTGTATCTGATGAGCAGGTGTGTAGATGTGTGTGAGTGTGTATCTGATGAGCAGGTGTGTAGATGTGTGTGAGTGTGTATCTGAATGCGTGTGAATGGTTCCTGTATGATGTAAAGGCGCTTTATAAATACATTTACATTTACACATGTGAAGAACTCCTAGTGGAGATATCAAGAGAAGATAAATCTGAGCCGGATGTAATTAGGGATAATTGGTCTGACAGCAACACAAACACAAACCCTTCCCTCAGCTGTACAGGAAGCTGCTGCATTGAGATATTTCTGGTAACAATGACATCGGTGACTCATGAAGTGCTACGCCCGCTCACTTTCAGTATTGTTAAAGTGACATCACCTGTGTACACACACACACACACACACACATGCCAGGAGCTTTTCTGGTAAAACCATTCACCGGGTTGCATTTTACTGCTCAAGCAACCCACTTATCTATCATCAAACTTCCAAGGTTCAGTTTCAAGATTTTAAAATGTGGTTTCAATGGACTCCCACGCACTTTCGCTCTCCAAGTTGAGAGCCAACGCAACGTGTAGGTCGAGACCTTTATCAGACTGTAAACCAAAATATAAATATAATATTTAATTTATAGTCTATATATATAATATAAAATATTCATACCAGAGGCACAGGCTTTGTCCTTAGCCGTGGTTTCCTAGGCTTGTTTCCTCTCCTTAGCCGTGGTTTCCTAGGCTTGTTTCCTCTCCTTAGCCATGGTTTCCTTGGCTTGTTTCCTCTCCTTAGCCGTGGTTTCCTAGGCTTGTTTCCTCTCCTTAGCCGTGGTTTCCTTGGCTTGTTTCCTCTCCTTAGCCGTGGTTTCCTAGGCTTGTTTCCTCTCCTTAGCCGTGGTTTCCTAGCCTTGTTTCCTCTCCTTAGCAGTGGTTTCCTAGGCTTGTTTCCTCTCCTTAGCCATGGTTTCCTGGCCTTGTTTCCTCTCCTTAGCCGTGGTTTCCTAGGCTTGTTTCCTCTCCTTAGCCGTGGTTTCCTGGCCTTGTTTCCTCACCTTAGCCGTGGTTTCCTAGCCTTGTTTCCTCTCCTTAGCAGTGGTTTCCTAGCCTTGTTTCCTCTCCTTAGCCGTGGTTTCCTAGCTGCTATTGGACCATGAAGGCCTGATCCAGTCTCCTCTTACCAGTTGTTCTAGAGATGTGTCTGCTGCTAGAACTCTGTGTGCTATCATCTGCTCTCTAATCTGAGCTGCTGTAACTTGTGATTTCTGAGGATGGGGACTCAGAGGAACTTATCCCCAGCAGCAGAGGGGACTCTGGTCTTCCTTTCCTGGGGGGGGGGACTCTGGGTCTTCCTTTCCTTGGGGGGGGGGGGGACTCTTGGTCTTCCTTTCCTGGGGGGGCGGTCCTCATGTGAGCCAGTTTCATTGTAGACCTTGATGGTTTTTGCGACTCCACTTGGGGACACATTCAAAGTTTTTGCAATTTTCCGGACCGACTGACCGTCATTTCTTAAAGTAATGATGGCCTCTCGTTTCTCTTCTCTTAGCTGATTGGTTCTTGCCATAATATGAATTCTACCAGTCCTCCAATAGGCTGTCGGCTGTGTATCAACCTGACTTCTGCACAACACAACTGATGGTCCCAACTCCATTAATAAGGAAGAAACTCCACTAATTAACTCTGACAAGGCCCACCTGTGGCGTGGGAACCATTTCAGGTGACTACTTCATGAAGCTCAATGTGAGAACGCCAACGGTTTGCAGTACTATCAAAAGCAAAGGGGGGGGGGGGGTACTCTGAAGAAACTAGAATATAAGACATGTTTTCAGTTATTTCTACTTTTTTGTTAAGTACATAACTCCTCATGTGTTCATTCATAGTTCTGATGCCTTCAGAGATAATCTACAATGTAAATAATCATGAAGATAAAGGAAACTGCATTGAATGAGAAGGTGGGTCCAAACTTTTGGCCTGGACTGTATTGTACATATAACCCATATATTATACATATATTATACATATATTATACATATAACCCATATATTATACATATATTATACAAATAACTCATATATTATACATATAACTCATATATTATACATACATTATAGATATAAGTCATATATTATTCATCTATTATACATATAACCTATATATTGTATACAATATATAGGTTATATGTATAATATATGTATACATATATTATACATATAACCCATATATTATACATATAACCCATATATTATACATATAACCCATATATTATACATATATTATACATATAACCCATATATTGATAGTGCAGCAGGCTCGCTGAGAATGACACTCGACTCTGTTGCCCCTCTAAAAAAGAAGATAATGAAACAAAGACGGTTAGCTCCATGGTATAACACTGAAACTCGCAAATTAAAGCAAATATCGCGGAAACTTGAGAAGATTTGGCGTTCCACTAAATTGGAAAATTCTCGTTTAATTTGGCAAGATAGTCTTCAAACTTATAGGAAGGCCCTCCGTAATGCCAGAGCAGCGTACTACTCGTCATTAATAGAGGAAAATAGGAACAACCCCAGGTTTCTTTTCAGTACTGTAGCCAGGCTAGCGGAAGGTCACAGCTCTACTGAGCCAAGTATTCCCATAGCTCTTAGTAGTAACGACTTCATGAGATTCTTCAATGATAAAATTATAACTATTAGAAGCAAAATCCACCAAGACCTGCCTTTAACTGGCACTGACTTATCTCTAAACTCAGGAACCTTAGAAACAGTTGTAAAACCAGATATATGTTTAGACTGCTTTGCTTCACTTGATCTTTATCAATTTGATTCAATTATTTCTTCAGCTAAACCATCAACCTGCCTCTTAGACCCCATCCCGACTAGGCTACTTAAAGAGGTTTTACCCTTAGTCAACACTTCTCTATTAGATATAACCAATCTGTCTTTATTAACAGGCTATGTACCACAGCACTTTAAAGTAGCTGTTATTAAACCTCTTCTGAAAAAGCCCAACCTTGATCCAGAAGTTTTAGCCAACTATAGACCTATATCCAATCTTCCATTTCTCTCTAAGATTCTTGAGAAAGCAGTCGCTAAACAGCTATGTGATTTTCTGCATAGCAACAGCTTATTTGAGGATTTTCAGTCAGGATTTAGAGCTCATCATAGCACAGAGACAGCACTTGTGAAAATTACTAATGACCTCCTGATTGCATCAGACAAAGGACTTATCTCTGTACTGGTGTTATTAGATCTTAGTGCTGCATTTGATACCATTGACCATCATATCTTATTACAGAGATTGGAACATTTCATTGGTATTAAAGGGACTGCTCTGAGCTGGTTTAAGTCTTATTTATCAGATCGATCTCAGTTTGTTCATGTTAACGATGAATCCTCTGTGCACGCCAAAGTTAGTTATGGAGTCCCACAAGGATCTGTTCTAGGTCCAATCCTGTTCACTTTATATATGCTTCCTTTAGGCAATATTATCAGGAAGCACTCCATACATTTTCATTGTTATGCAGATGATACTCAATTATATCTATCAATCAAACCGGATGAAACTAATCAGTTAGCTAAACTTCAAATGTGCCTTCAGGATATTAAAACCTGGATGAGCTGTAATTTTCTAATGTTAAACTCAGATAAAACTGAAGTTATTGTTCTGGGGTCCAAGCACCTCCGTGACGCATTATCCAAAGAGATAGTTACTCTGGATGGCATCTCCCTGGCCTCCAGCACCACTGTGAGGAATCTTGGAGTTATCTTTGATCAGGACATGTCCTTTAATTTCCACATAAAGCAAATTTCAAGGATCTCCTTTTTTCACCTACGTAATATTGCAAAAATCAGGAATATTCTGTCTAAAAATGATGCAGAAAAACTAGTCCATGCATTTGTTACTTCTAGGCTGGATTACTGCAATTCTTTATTATCAGGCTGCTCAAAAAAGTCCATAAAGACTCTTCAGCTGATCCAGAATGCTGCAGCGCGTGTTCTGACAGGAACCAAGAAAAGAGATCACATCTCTCCTGTTTTAGCTTCTCTGCATTGGCTTCCTGTAAAATCCAGAATAGAGTTTAAAATCCTTCTTCTCACCTACAAAGCTCTTCATGGTCAGGCACCATCTTATCTTAAAGAGCTCATAGTACCTTACAACCCTACAAGAGCACTACGCTCCCAGAATGCAGGATTACTTGAGGTTCCTAGAGTCTCTAAAAGTAGAATAGGAGCCAGGGCGTTCAGCTATCAGGCTCCTCTCCTGTGGAACCAGGTTCCAGTCTGGGTTCGGGAGGCAGACACCGTCTCCACATTTAAGAGTAGGCTTAAGACTATCCTTTTTGATAAAGCTTATAGTTAGGGCATATAGTAATATGCCCTACCTTAACCAGGGTTTGTATCTTATCCCCCTCTCTGACCTTCCTGACTCTAACCCCCATTTTCTCTCCCCCTACCCTAACCAGGGTTTGTATCCCATCCCCCACTTTGATCTTAACTCTATCTTTCTCTCCCCTACCCTAACCCGGGTCTGTATCCTTCCCCTACTTTGACCTTCCTGCCCTTAGCCCTGACCCTCATGACCTTGGCCCTGGGTGTCTCTCCCCCTACCCTAGCCATGGGAGGGTTTGGGGAGAGTTGTGGCCTGGCCAGGCTCCTCTCTTTACACTGTCTCTCCTGGTTATGCTGTAATAGTTTTAGACAGCTGGGACTTCCTGTGACACACCTAGTTCCTCTCTCCTCTATTTTTCTATCTTTCCAATTATGTGCATCCATGTCCCAGAAATGCTTGTTACTAACCTAGCTCTGGGGAGTCATTCCCCGGAGTCCTCATGTTCTTTTTCCCCCAGCATATTTCCTCGGATCAGGGAGGCTCCAAAATCAAGGTTGCAGCTGTCGCCATGGTCCCGCTACACGCACTGCGATGCCATGTTCCTCCTGCTACACTCTGCTATGCCGACTACAAAGGACTACTAACAACTACTATTTTTTTTGGGATTGTAATTGCCACTTTTCATTCTAACCCCAACCGGCCCGTCAGACACCGCCTACCAAGAGCCTGGGTCTGACCGAGGTTTCTGCCTAAAAGGAAGTTTTTCCTCGCCACTGTCGCACTGTTGCTTGCTCTGGAGGACACTGTTGGGTCCTTGTGAATTCTGGAGTGTGGTCTAGACCTACTCTATCTGTAAAGTGTCTTGAGATAACTCTTGTTGTGAATTGATACTATAAATAAATTGAAATTGAAATTGAAATTGAATTATACATATATTATACATATAACTCATATATTTTACATATGTTATACATATAGCCAATATATTATACATATAACCTATATATTATACATATAACCTATATATTATACATATAGCCCATATATTATACATATAACCCATATATTATACATATAGCCCATATATTATACATATATTATACATATAACCTATATATTGTACATATATTATACATATAACCCATATATTGTACATATATTATACATATAACCTATATATTGTACATATATTATACATATAACCCATATATTATACATATGATCCTATATATTGTACATATATTATACATATAACCCATATATTATACATATGTTATACATATAGCTAATATATTGTACATATATTATACATATAAACCATAAATTGTACATATATTATACATATAACCTATATATTGTACATATATTATACATATAACCCATATATTATACATATAACTTATACATATATACCTATATATTATACATATAACCCATATATATATACCTATATATTATACATATAACCTATATATTATACATACATTTTACATATAGCCCACATGTTTACAGTCCACTTGTCTTTTAATTGTGTTAACATTGTGCTGGTTGTAGTGTGTGTGTTTGAGGTTAGATTAAGATCATTGTTTGGGTTACAGTAAGTATGTTACATAATGAACATGTGACGTTAGTTAAGTATAACACATTACTCAACTTCAAATAAGGAAACAGTTTTGGTTTCACAGCGGCCTCTTGGGTGGAAGTCCTGTGTTTTGTTTGCCTTCCTCCCTACTCTGGATGTCTAATAACATATATAGCGTTCCAGGCAGAGCCTCCTTCATTCCTATGAGAGTTGGTTAGTGGTGCATGAGCCAAAAACCATCGTCGCAGTGCCTAAAAGGACCTGGGTGACCCATGCTGCGACCGATCTGTGCGGCCCACAGAGCCAAAACAAAAACCAGAAGAGTAAAAATAAATAAAAGAAAGTGAGTAAAACAATGGAAAAAAAGAAAACAAAAAACGCCCAAAATGAAGAAAAAGACAACAAAAAACAACTTGAAATTGAAAAATGTGAAAAATTCTCTAAAAATAAAGACAAAAAAATTCCAAAAATACGACCGGGCTACTTCCTGTTTTATTTATTTATTTATTTTTATTTGACAGGGTCAGTGTACATTAATTAACATCGCTGTAAATGCACCAGAATTAGCCAAAAGGTAATTTTTCATCCGTTGTCCCTGGACAGATCTTAAAATTGCCTCCCTCAAAAACATCAACAATAAGAAGAAGAAGATTACAGTCAACAATACCAATGTAAAAAGTAGGAAAACAGATAAAACTCTTCAAATCCCATTAAATACAGTGTGTAAATGTAATACAGACATTAGCGGGGGAATTATACTACACATTGACACAATAGAGACACAAGTGGCAGCACTTTGCTGATTTGAATGGGGATTAAATGATTTAATCGTGCTGCTCTTCTTGAATAATCTGAATGTTGTTGGACCAAAGGGATCAAATTCTGAGACTGAAGGTTGTCTTGTGTGCTGGTGTCACAGGGCCACTGACCTTCTTTAATGAGTTAGGAGTGTACACAGGTTGTACTTACATAGGGTGACCAGACGTCCCCGGTTTTGGTGACCTGTCCCCGGCTGGATCTGTCCCCGGAAATGTCCCCGGTTTTCACTGTGACTGACAGACCCGATACTGGAATGAAAGAAAGAAAATTCTGACCAAACGGAGCCGATCGAGCAGCGCTGCTCAGAGCTCAGAGATGTTTTAGAAAGCCGTATTTTACCATGCTAAAATCACTGATTATTTACATGGAGTCTGGTGGAGATATGCTGCTCTATACACGCTAAAATCACTGATTATTTACATGGAGTCTGGTGGAGATATGCTGCTCTATACACGCTAAAATCACTGATTATTTACATGGAGTCTGGTGGAGATATGCTGCTCTATACACACTAAAATCACTGATTATTTACATGGAGTCTGGTGGAGATATGCTGCTCTATACACGCTAAAATCACTGATTATTTACATGGAGTCTGGTGGAGATATGCTGCTCTATACATGCTAAAATCACTGATTATTTACATGGAGTCTGGTGGAGATATGCTGCTCTATACACGCTAAAATCACTGATTATTTACATGGAGTCTGGTGGAGATATGCTGCTCTATACACGCTAAAAGTCACTGATTATTTACATGGAGTTTGGTGGAAACATGCTGCTCTATACACGCTAAAAGTAGTGATTATTTACATGGAGTCTGGTGGAGATATGCTGCTCTATACACGCTAAAATCACTGATTATTTACATGGAGTCTGGTGGAGATATGCTGCTCTATACACGCTAAAATCACTGATTATTTACATGGTAGTCTGGTGGAGATATGCTGCTCTATACACGCTAAAATCACTGATTATTTACATGGAGTCTGGTGGAGATATGCTGCTCTATACACGCTAAAAGTAGTGATTATTTACATGGAGTCTGGTGGAGATATGCTGCTCTATACACGCTAAAATCACTGATTATTTACATGGAGTCTGGTGGAGATATGCTGCTCTATACACGCTAAAATCACTGATTATTTACATGGAGTCTGGTGGAGATATGCTGCTCTATACACGCTAAAATTACTGATTATTTACATGGAGTCTGGTGGAGATATGCTGCTCTATACACGCTAAAATCACTGATTATTTACATGGAGTCTGGTGGAGATATGCTGCTCTATACACGCTAAAATCACTGATTATTTACATGGAGTCTGGTGGAGATATGCTGCTCTATACACGCTAAAATCACTGATTATTTACATGGAGTCTGGTGGACTTTTATGTTTTAAAAAATGATCTTAATCTTTAACAGAAAAGTCAGCCTCCTTAGAAATCCTTTCCATAATGTTATCAGACACTTAGAATATTAATCTGAGTCTGTCAGCAGCAAAACGAGCACTTTATGAACGTAAATACAAGCTGGACAATTATCCCATTAACTTCCATTGTAGCTTGTTTCTCTGCTGCTGACTGCAGCGATCTCGTTTCATACTGCATCAATGTCAAAGGAAAATCTTTCCTCAATAGTTTATATTGTATCCGATACTCAGCTCTAGGTCTAGTGTCCCCGTTTTAAGTTTTACAAAAATTAAAAACATGTCGTGTTTTGGAGGTATTTACGCTTCTGAGCTGAAAATGTCCCCTGATGTAGTCTGAGAAATCTGGTCCCCTTATACTTACAGTACGTGCATATTTATGTATATTTAGCTGTTGTGTAATAACTCTGTAAGTGAACTCTGTGGCCTTTTATAGGCCCTAACGTGCCTGATCAGAGCGGTGTCATTACACTGACTGTGTGAGCTGCAGGTGTGCTTACATACTGTGTGATTGAGATTACTGTGCCACGTGGATCATTGTTTGATCTGTCCCCTTTCTTACCCGCCCACGTGCCACCTGCCACCTGCCACCTGCCACCTGCCACCGCATACCGAACATATCTGCGCTTTTATTTACACGCCTGGAAAACCCACAGCCGATCGAGAGGGAGAAGGAGAAAGGGTGTGAGTTCTTGGAAACCGAGAGAGAAAGCAGGACGGCGTGATGGATGACGGACACAGTTCACACAACATATCTTGTAAAAACACAACAACAAACTACTTGATCTACTGAGATGTCGGAGAGGGCTCAAAAGAAGTGAAGTTTGTTGCTTTTTTGATTTTTTTTTTGTCACTTTTGTCGACCTATTCTTGCCTTCCTTCCTCCTTCCTCCTTCCTTCTGTCTTTTTTGTAGTAGTTTGAACCGCTTTTTAAAATGTTTTTGTCATTTAAATGTTTTTTAGTAACAAGGAAATCATTTCTTTTTACCTAAAATGATTGCCGCTGGTCACGGGGTACTTGGCTTAAAAACAAATTTAAAATTTCAAAGGGGAACATTATTGAAAACAGCTTAAGAAACCCCGGTCTAGACTATTAGTCCTGTCATTTTAAGCCAAAATGGGGGTCAACCTGGGCCAAAGGGCAACAGAAGCAAACTACGTACACACCACTAGAGAATGGCTGGTTCTTCCTGCCCCTTTATGTATTAAAGCTCCATATTCTGCTCATTTTCAGGTCCATAATTGTACTTTGAGGTTGTACTAGAATACTTTCCCTTCTATCCTATCTTTGTTGGGAGCTGCACATGCTCAGTAGCTCGGTAAGATCCCATCAGCTAGATAACTCTTTCTCCAGCTTTGGTCAGTCCAAGGCAGGATCAGCTGGGAGACTTCTTCTAGACCAGGGACACAACAGGGACAGGAAGTGGAACAGGGACAGGAAGTAGTTCTTTTGGAGATTCTGGTCCACTAGTGGCTGTTGGAGCAGTGTTTTCCATTGAGAACGAGCTAGCATGCTACGGTTAGCCACCTCGTCTCTAGTGGCCTACCTTTTTTCATAAAATGACTGGACTATACACTCCCTTATTTACACAGACCCAGCCATCCCCTCCCCAAGAGCAGCAACTAACAGGCAGAAACCTCTGGCGGGACGGGGCTCTTGGTGAGCGGCCAAGCGGCACATGGTCTGTGCCAAATGAGCCAAACGGACCAGATGAGGTGTGACAGCACGCCACTGTGTCGGGCGCTACTGATTCTGCATCGAGCTGCAGTACGTCTTCATTGGAGAGTTGGAGGCAAAAGTCGAGAGGGAAACGAGCAGATGGTACATTTTCCTTCATTCAGATAAACAGAGCGTCCAACTCAGACGTCACCACGAAGGAATGTAAAGTCCCCGACAGAACTGTTTGGGTTAAAATTAACCCGGGTCAAAGTCCAGAGGGAGAAGCTGTATGACTGATAAGTATGACTGATTGAAAAACCAAACAAAAACCTAATAATACGCCGCTGATACAACCCTTAAAACAACATTCAAACCACATTGTGGAGGAATTTCTCCCATCTAGACTTTATCGTCATTCATCTGCACATTCCCAATATAAAGTTGAGCAAGATTGCGTTGCAAGGCTCCAAAAAAAGAGAAGAAACAAAGTCAAAGTACTTTTATTGGTCTCCCTAAGGAGAAATTAGTTTTGGACATTGAGTAACTTACTTTGCTGCAAGAGTTACAGACAAGCACAGGGTTAAAAACAATTAAAAGACAAATGTACAGACAGGAGACAAGAAGACAAGTAAAGAGAGAAAGAGTGTAAATATAAGATTAGATTATATTAGATTAGATTAGATTCAACTTTATTGTCATTACACAGGTACAAGTACAAGGCAACAAAATGCAGTTTGGGTCTAACCAGAAGTGCAATAGCAGCCGGTGCAGGATATACACTGGTTCCATGAGGGCAGGACATGGATATGTACTGAATAAATATAGAAATGAAAACTATTATAAACAGAATTTTACAGATGGGTTTGTCCTATGAATATAAAATATAGATAACAAGTATTGTGAGCAAGATTTACAGCTGGATATGTACTGAATATAATATACAGTATGGGTATTACTATAAGTAGAGATTTTACAGATATGTACAATGAACATAATATGCTACTGGTTTATTGAGTTTACAGGTGAGTATGTACTATGAATACATATACAGGCGGCTAGTATAGACAGAGTTTTTACAGATAGATATAATAAGTTAGGCTAAATGTAGCAGTATAACAACGATTTAAGGTAGTACAAATAAAGTTTGGGCAGAAGCTCTCCGAATTAAAGTGCAGAGGAAAGTAATTGCATATTACAGTTAAAGTACGGTATTGCAGATGTATATGTAAACAATTGGTGCTGTAAATAAACAGTCAGCAGTGCAGATTGAAATGTAAGTATGTGCAAGTCGAGATTATATATCGCAATCAACTCTCTCAAAGTACATATTCCAGCTAAGTTAGCCGTCATGCTAAGTGTGCAAAAGGCCGTCTATCAGCCGGGGTTGTTTCATTTTCATTGAATTTCATATTTATTATACAGGAAAGTCAAAAAGTAATGTTACATTACAATGCAAACGGGCCTGATTCAATTCAAGAACTGGTTTTCAGCAGGTTCCTGTTCTGCAGAAACACAAGACCTAGCTACAGCACGTCGAGACAGACGGTGTGTACAGGACATCGATGAGGACTAGACAGATTTAGACAGATTTAGACA
>CM057239.1:31745310-31772810 GCA_029931835.1 Etheostoma nigrum
CTCTGGTGTTTCCCCTCTCATTCCCCCTGCTCTAGCGTTTCCAACTCTCATTCCCCCTGCTCTGGCTTTCCTCTTCCTTGCATTCCCCCTGCTCTAGTGTTTTCAACTCTCATTCCCCCTGCTCTGGCGTTCCCCCCTTGCATTCCCCCTGCTCTGTTGTTTCCCCCTCTCATTCCCCCTGCCCTGGCGATTCCTCCTCTTGTTCCCCCTGCTCTTGCATTTCCAACTCTCATTCCCCCTGCTCTGGCATCTCCCCCTCTCATTCCCCCTGCTCTGGCGTTTCCTCTTCTCATTTCCCCTGCTCTAGCGTTTCCAACTCTCATTCCCTTTGCTCTGGCGTTCCCCTTCCTTGCATTCCCCCCGCTCTAGTGTTTCCAACTCTCATTCTCCTTGCTCTGGCATCTCCCCCTCTCATTCCCCCTGCTCTGGTGTTTCCCCTCTCATTCCCCCTGCTCTAGCGTTTCCAACTCTCATTCCCCCTGCTCTGGCTTTCCTCTTCCTTGCATTCCCCCTGCTCTAGTGTTTTCAACTCTTATTCCCCCTGCTCTGGCGTTCCCCCCTAGCATTCCCCCTGCTCTGTTGTTTCCCCCTCTCATTCCCCCTGCTCTGGCGTTTCCTCTTCTCACTCCCCCTGCTCTAGCGTTTCCAACTCTCATTCCCTTTGCTCTGGCGTTCCCCTTCCTTGCATTCCCCCCGCTCTAGTGTTTCCAACTCTCATTCTCCCTGCCCTGGCGTTTCCCCCTCTCATTGCCATCTCTGGCATTCCCCCTCTCATTCCCCCTACTCTGACATCTCCCCCTCTCATTCCCCCTGCTTTGGCAATTCTAACTCTCATTCCCCCTGCTCTGGCATTCCCCCTTGCATCTCCCCTACTCTGGTGTTTCCCCCTCTCATTCCCCCTGCTCTGGCATCTCCCCCTCTCATTCCCTCTGCTCTAGCATTCCCCCTCTCATTCCCCCTGCTCTAGCATTCCCCCTCTCATTCCCCCTGCTCTAGCATTCCCCCTCTCATTCCCCCTGCTCTAGCATTCCCCCTCTCATTCCCCCTGCTCTGGCATTCCCCCTCTCATTCCCCCTGCTCTGGCATTCCCCCTCTCATTCCCCCTGCTCTAGTCATTCCCCCTCTCATTCCCCCTGCTCTGGCATTCCCCCTCTCATTCCTCCTGCTCTAGTCATTCCCCCTCTCAATCTCCCTGCTCAGCATTCCCGCTCTCATTCCCCCTGCTCTGGCATTCCCCCTCTCATTCCCCCTCCTCTAGCGTATCCCCCTCTCATTCCCCCTGCTCAAGCGTATCCCCCTCTCATTCCCCCTGCTCTGGCATCTCCCCCTCTCATTACACCTGCTCTGGCGTTCCCCCTCTCATTCCCCCTGCTCTGGCATCTCCCCCTCTCATTACACCTGCTCTGGTGTTCCTCCCCCCTGCTCACGTATCCCCCTGCTCTGACGTTCTTCTACTGGAGATAAAAATAAAAAAAACTCATCTTAAAAACCAAAACGTAGCCTCAGTGTCCTCGTGTTTGTGCGGGTTTGATGCTCCGGTTTCTTCCCACCATAAAGATCATGAACAATTAAAACAAGAAATTCAAATAAAGGATAAAAAAATAATCAAGTCTCATTCCCCCTGCTCTGGCATTCCCCCTCTCATATGCGTCTGTTTCCACCAAAGGGGGACCATGTTTAAAAAAGGAATTGGTTTCACATAAGTGTAGTTGGATTAATTATTAAGTTTTTTTTTTTTTTAATTTATAGATTTTTTATATATTTTTAGGCCTTTATTGACAGGAAAGCTGAAGAAATGAAAGGTGAGAGAGGGGGGAATGACAAAGGGCCGCAGGTCGTAGTCAAACCCGGGTCTGCTGCATTGTGGAGTAAACCTCTACATATGTGCGCCCGCTCTACCAACTGAGCTACCCTGGCGCCCTTATTTAACCCTCGTGTTGTCTCCACTTCCGGGACCCTCTCGTGTCCCTCGGGTCAAACTGACCCGGGACATATTTGGGGTTTTAAAAACAATTCGGAAATAAAATTTGACTTCCTAATCTATTAACAAATATTGTCTTTATCTCAATTTCCACCAGCTGAGATAACATCTATGTTTAGGGAATGCATCAGTCTCTACTAGAACACAATTAAACATGGAAGTGGGGTTAGTTTTTTGTCATAAGGTTATAATTCATGTTAAAAATCCACTATGGAAACAACATAAGTGTCATATCCAGAATAATGTTCTGAGTCAGGAATACATGTTTATCACAGAAAATAAGTCAAGGACGCTGATTTCAGGTAGAAAAAATTTAACTTGTTCCATTTTTCTTGTAAAAATGTGGAATGGGTCAATTTGACCTGAATACCATATAAGGGTTAAATGAATCCAAAAGAAAGTGATGACCAGTTGTGTGTCACTGCTGTACATGGTAGTACATGCAAATGACACACACACACACACACACACACACACACACACACACACACACACCCCACCCCGCTGCACATGTCCTGCAAGCAACAGATAAGGTTAGTGTGTTCAGAAGCAGACAGAGCGGTGGGAGGAGTACTCACATCTTTTACTGAGAAAGTCATTTGTTTGTTTTTTAACCTGGACCAGGGCTGTAGTCAAGACCACCTTTGTCGAGTCCAAGACAAGTCCAAGACCAGGACTAGTTGAGTCCAAGACAAGACCGAGTCCAAAATGGTTCGAGTCCGAGTCAAATCGAGAAAATCTTCATTTTTGCTGACTAGCCAGTCGCTACATGAGTAAAATGAAAGCTCATGCTCGTTCCAGGTTAAGGACTCTCATTGGTCAGCGAGTGCCTGATTGGCTGAGCGACGTGTCTGTCATATCTGTGGCGGGGCTGCAGAGTGCACCCCCCCCCCACCCCAAATACAGTCTGCCTGCTCAAAGTGCAGCCAGAAGCCTCCAGGAATCTAACAAATGCAGGGATGGGCTCCAAAAGCTCCAGCTTGAACAGAATCCCAAAAGCACAGGAGCTCATGCAGGAAACCGGCTGTGAGTATCAACTCTTTTCCCTTTGGTTGCTTGGTTGTTGGTGTGCAAGACCTTAGACAAGGAAGAGTTTGAGGAAACTAAAAGAGGGAACAGATCAGCCCTGAACGACTCATTCTAGAAAGAAAACAAGAACCATGGCGCTTGTTATTGCTTCAATTCACACGTTATCTTCATCTGAATATATAGGGTTATAGGATATAGGATATAGTGTTATAGGATATAGGGTTATAGGATATAGGATATAGGATATAGTGTTATAGGATATAGGGTTATAGGATAATAGGATATAGGATATGTGTTATAGGATATATGTTATAGGATATGGGGTTATAGGATAATAGGATATAGGATATATGTTATAGGATATAGGGTTATAGGATAATAGGATATAGGATATAGGGATATAGGATTTATATTATAGGATATAGGGTTATAGGATATAGGATTATAGGATATAGGGTTATAGGATATAGGATATAGTATTATAGGATATAGGATATAGGATTATAGGGTTATAGGATATAGGATATAGGATTATAGGATATAGATTTATAGGATATAGGATATGGGATTATAGGATATAGTATATAGGATATAGGATTATAGTATATAGGATATAGGATTATAGGATATAGGTTAATAGGATATAGGATATAGGGTTATAGGATATAGTATATAGGATATAGAATTATAGTATATAGGATATAGGATTATAGGATATAGGTTTATAGGATATAGGATATAGGGTTATAGGATATAGGATATAGTGTTATAGGATATATGTTATAGGATATAGGGTTATAGGATATAGGATTATAGGATATAGCGTTATAGGATATAGGATTATAGGATATAGGATAATAGGATATAGGATATAGGATTATAGGGATATAGGATATAGGATATAGCTTTATAGGATATAGGATATAGGTTTATAGGATATAGTATATAGGATATAGGATTATAGTATATAGGATATAGGATTATAGGATATAGGTTTATAGTATATAGTATATAGGATATAGGATTATAGTATATAGGATATAGGATTATAGGATATAGGTTTATGGGATATAGGATATAGGGTTATAGGATTATAGGATATAGGATTATAGGATATAGGGATATAGGATATAGTATATAGGATATAGAATTATAGGATATAGGTTTATAGGATATAGGATATAGGATATAGGATTATAGTATATAGGATATAGGATTATAGGATATAGGTTTATAGGATATAGGATATAGGGTTATAGGATTATAGGATATAGGATTATAGGATATAGGGATATAGGATATAGGTCATAGGATGATAGGATATAGGATATAAGATTATAGGATATAGGATTTAGGATTCTGTAGAGTTGCTGTTGCTGAGCGACGGCAACAGCTGTGAAACATGAAGCCACGCCAGATGTTTCCTGCTGCAATTTATCTCCTTTAACCTTCGTGTCGTCTTCCCGTCAACATTGAAAATCAACACTTTTGTTGATGCTTTGTATCGATGTTTTTAACTTTTCTTACGTTTTTGTCCCATTTTTTCAATGTTTGACACTACGTAACACTAACTTATTAACTTTAGTTTTACAGTTATTTTGGGAATTTATGGTCAATAAACCTCATTTATAGGAAATTATACCTAATGTTTGAGTTAGAAAAGCAGAAATTAGGAATTATTGAGACTAAAATTAAAGGAATGGATGTTGATGATAATCACAGACTGGAATATGTCAACTTTTACTCAATACTATTTCAAAAACACTTCCATTTGTTTTACAATGCTATAAAATTGAATAAGACGCCCCAATTGTGGTCTGGGGTCTCTGATAGCAGCGGGGTGGGGGGGGGGGGTGGTCTGGGGTCTCTGATAGCAGCGGGGTGGGGGGGGGGTGGTCTGGGGTCTCTGATAGCAGCGGGGGGAGGGGGGGTCCACACTGATCCAGGTAACTCTGCTGCTTTAGCTGCAACTACTACTGCAGAAATTACATTAAATTAAAGGTAAATTAAAAGTCAAGATTTTTCTGTTCTGTAATTAATCTTTAATCTTTAATCTCATATCTGTGGATCAGAATATTGAAGTTCATGACATGTTCATCACTTTATGATAATTTATGGTAAATGTCTTTTTTTGTCTTTTTTTGTAGTGTAGTATCTAAGGATTTGTAACTTGAATCAGGTGCTGTTCAAGTTGAATGCTGTTGTGGCCGGGTTGGTCCAGTGGTAGAGCGGGCGCACATGTACTAAGAGGTTTACGTCCCAACGCAGAGGTCCAGGGTTCAGATCCGACCCGTGATGATGTCCTGCATGTCTCCGTCCTCTCTCTCACCTAACTGTCCTGTCAAACATTAAAGGATGGAAAAGCCCAAAAAATAATCTTTAAAAAACAAATGTAAATACTGTTGATTTAAGGGGGTTACACTGAGTTGGAGTGACCTTTGGAAGGGATGTGATGAGTTGGATGTGATCTTTGGTTTGTCACGTGTCAAATCCCACATGTTATCTAACATGTGACCTAAACATGTCCTGTATGTATGTCTAAGTTACCGAAGAGGAGAGCGGGTTCATTGGGTTCCCAATTGACGCTGAATCTTTGATATAATGAACTTTATAATCAGGAAACGGAGTCGAGGCGGTTTTCTTTCAACACATCATCCATTGTTGTTGTTGTTGTTCAGACACCACAGTAGCCGAAGGTTTTTGTTTTATTTTTATTGTCTCCTTCTTTTTCTCTCTATACTGTTTTGTTCTCGCTAAAAAACACTGCTGGCTTGGCTTGCGGGAGTCATCCCAAAAAATGATTCATAATAATTAATAAAGAGAAGTCTGAGTCTATTAAAGGTCTCATGGCATGAAGATGTCACTTTATGAGGTTTTATAACATTAATATGAGCCCCCCCCCCCCCAGCCTGCCTGTGGTCCCCCAGTGTAAATGGTGATAGGTGTAAACCGAGCCCTGGGTATCCTGCTCTGCCTTTGAGAAAATGAAAGCTCAGATGGGCTGAGCTGGAATCTTGCTCCTTATGACCTCATAAGGGGCAAGGTTACCTCCCCTTTCTCTACTTTGCCCGCCCAGAGAATTTGGCCCCCCCTCATGAGAGAGAGACATCATGGCTTTCAAATGAGCAAAGTGGCAGTTGGTCAAGGCCACACCCCCCCCCCTCTGCTCCTCCTCCTCCTTCTCGAAAGCTCAGATGGGCCGACCTGGAATCTTCCCCTTATGAGGTCATAAGGGGCAAGGTTTCCTCCACTTTCTCTGCTTTACCCTGCCCAAAGAATACAAACTAACCTTCCTCAGCATGTTGTGACCCTTCTGGTTTTTATCAAAGGTTCTCTGTGTTTCAGTCTCCGCCGCTCACATCCTGCGTCTCTACGAGAGGTTTGAGTTCCTGGACGTAGACCAGCGAGGACAGCTCAGGTCGGTGGACATCTGGGTTTTAACCTGTAACTATCACAGAGGACGCAAAACGTCCATGTGGACAAAGTGTGTGTGAAATGTGTTTGAGCTTATTCACTTAGGTTTCTTCTGTATTTCTCATGTTTTTTGTGACAAAATGAAGAAAAATTATTCTCTGTGTGTGTGATATTCTGAGGGTGTATGTGTGTGATATATGTGTCACATGTGTCGTGTGTGTGTGTGTGTGTGTGTGTGTGTGTCTCAGGCCTGAAGATTTCGGAGCGATTCGGGAGTTGTCCTTAAACCCCGTCGGAGACAGAATCATCGGTGCCTTTTTCTCTCCAGGGTGAAGCAGCTGAATTACATCAGAATCATCATAATGAACAACGATGGTTACAGAGAAAAGATACCCTCATGTTGTCTTCATGTTGCCCTCATGTTGTCCTCATGTTGTCTTCATGTTGCCCTCATGTTGCCCTCATGTTGCCCTCATGTTGTCCTCATGTTGTCCTCATATTGCCCTCATGTTGCCCTCATGTTGTCCTCATGTTGCCCTCATGTCGCCCTCATGTTGCCCTCATGTTGTCCTCATATTGCCCTCATGTTGTCCTCATGTTGCCCTCATGTTGCCCTCATGTTGTCCTCATGTTGTCCTCATGTTGGCCTCATGTTGTCCTCATGTTGTCCTCATATTGCCCTCATGTTGTCCTCATGTTGTCCTCATGTTGCCCTCATGTTGCCCTCATGTTGTCCTCATGTTGTCCTCATGTTGGCCTCATGTTGTCCTCATGTTGTCCTCAGGTTGTCCTCATGTTGGCCTCATGTTGTCCTCATGTTGTCCTCATGTTGGCCTCATGTTGCCCTCATGTTGTCTTCATGTTGCCCTCATGTTGTCCTCATGTTGTCTTCATGTTATCCTCATGTTGCCCTCATGTTGTCCTCATGTTGTCTTCATGTTATCCTCATGTTGTCTTCATGTTGTCCTCATGTTGTCTTCATGTTGCCCTCATGTTGTCTTCATGTTGTCTTCATGTTGCCCTCATGTTGTCCTCATGTTGTCTTCATGTTATCCTCATGTTGCCCTCATGTTGTCTTCATGTTGTCCTCATGTTGTCCTCATGTGGTCATCATGTTGCCCTCATGTTGTCCTCATGTTGTCCTCATGATGTCCTCATGTTGCCCTCATGTTGCCCTCATGTTGCCCTCATGTTGTCTACATGTTGCCCTCATGTTGTCCTCATGTTGTCCTCATGTTGTCCTCATGTTGCCCTCATGTTGTCTTCATGTTGTCTTCATGTTGTCTTCATGTTGCCCTCATGTTGTCCTCATGTTGTCCTCTTGTTGTCCTCATGTTGTCCTCATGTTGGCCTCATGTTGTCCTCATGTTGTCCTCATGTTGTCTTCATGTTGTCCTCATGTTGTCCTCATGTTGCCCTCATGTTGTCCCCATGTTGTCCTCATGTTGCCCTCATGTTGTCCTCATGTTGTCATCATGTTGTCTTCATGTTGTCCTCATGTTGTCCTCATGTTGCCCTCATGTTGTCCCCATGTTGTCCTCATGTTGCCCTCATGTTGTCCCCATGTTGTCCTCATGTTGTCCTCATGTTGTCTTCATGTTGCCCTCATGTTGTCCTCATGTTGTCCTCATGTTGTCTTCATGTCGCCCTCATGTTGTCTTCATGTTGTCTTCATGTTGTCTTCATGTTGCCCTCATGTTGTCTTCATGTTGCCCTCATGTTGTCCTCATGTTGTCCTCATGTTGTCCTCATGTTGCCCTCATGTTGTCCTCATGTTGCCCTCATGTTGTCTTCATGTTGTCTTCATGTTGTCTTCATGTTGTCCTCATGTTGTCCTCATGTTGCCCTCATGTTGTTCTCATGTTGCCCTCATGTTGTCTTCATGTTGTCTTCATGTTGCCCTCATGTTGTCCTCATGTTGCCCTCATGTTGTCTTCATGTTGTCTTCATGTTGCCCTCATGTTGTCCTCATGTTGCCCTCATGTTGTCTTCATGTTGTCTTCATGTTGCCCTCATGTTGTCCTCATGTTGTCCTCATGTTGTCCTCATGTTGTCCCCATGTTGTCCTCATGTTGTCCTCATGTTGCCCTCATGTTGTCCTCATGTTGCCCTCATGTTGTCCTCATGTTGCCCTCATGTTGTCTTCATGTTGTCTTCATGTTGTCTTCATGTTGTCCTCATGTTGCCCTCATGTTGCCCTCATGTTGTCCTCATGTCCTCATGTTGTCCTCATGTTGTCCTATATCAATGTTCTTTTTAATTCCCCAAAATAACATGATTGATTCCACCCAACGCTCTTTGCCAAGTACAAATCTCTACTTTCATTAATTTTGGGGCGTCTTATTCAATTTTATAGCATTGTAAAACAAATGGAAGTGTTTTTGAAATAGTATTGAGTAAAAGTTGACATATTCCAGTCTGTGATTATCATCAACATCCATTCCTTTAATTTTAGTCTCAATAATTCCTAATTTCTGCTTTTCTAACTCAAACATTAGGTATAATTTCCTATAAATGAGGTTTATTGACCATAAATTCAAAAAATAACTGTAAAACTAAAGTTAATAAGTTAGTGTTACGTAGTGTTAAATGTTAAAAAAAGGGACAAACACGTAAGAAAAAGTTAAAAACATCGATAAAAAGTGTTGATTTTTAATTTTGACGGGAAGACAACTGCAACTTAACCCTCCTGTTGTTGTTTTTCAATCATGAAACTGTCTGAACGATGCATAAATCAGAAGATAAAGTCAGTCCTTTGGTGAACAAAGACACTTTTAATCCTTCACACGACAATCTGTAACACAACTGGAGTTATGAGAGCACTTATAGTCCATCCTGTGTTTGTTAGTCACGCTGAACAGGAAACAGGAAACAGGAAACATTACTCTGTCCTCTCTTTTTTCTCCAGAAAGGAAACTGTGGACTTTGCCTCCTTCGTTCGGATTCTGGCTCATTTTCGTCCCACAGAGAAAACCCGAACCAGAGACGGAGCACAGCCGGAACCGGCCCACAGCAGGACCGGGAAGCTCAAATGTGAGTCCACTTTGGTTTGTTCTCCGTCAACATTTCATTTCCACTCGTTGTGATCCACTAACGTCCGTCCCTTTGTCTGTCTGTGTCTTCAGTTGCTTTCCAGTTGTATGATCAGGACAGAGATGGAAAGATTTCGCGAGAAGAGCTTCTTCAGGTCTGTTAAAGGTCCCATGACATGCTTTTATAGACCTTAGTGGTCCCCTAATACTGTATCTGAAGTCTCTTTTATATAGACCTTAGTGGTCCCCTAATACTGTATCTGAAGTCTCTTTATATAGACCTTAGTGGTCCCCTAATACTGTATCTGAAGTCTCTTTTATATAGACCTTAGTGGTCCCTAATACTGTATCTGAAGTCTCTTTTATATAGACCTTAGTGGTCCCTAATACTGTATCTGAAGTCTCTTTATATAGACCTTAGTGGTCCCTAATACTGTATCTGAAGTCTCTTTTATATAGACCTTAGTGGTCCCCTAATACTGTATCTGAAGTCTCTTTATATAGACCTTAGTGATCCCCTAATACTGTATCTGAAGTCTCTTTTTTATAGACCTTAGTGGTCCCTAATACTGTATCTGAAGTCTCTTTATATAGACCTTAGTGGTCCCTAATACTGTATCTGAAGTCTCTTTTATATAGACCTTAGTGGTCCCTAATACTGTATCTGAAGTCTCTTTATATAGACCTTAGTGGTCCCCTAATACTGTATCTGAAGTCTCTTTATATAGACCTTAGTGGTCCCTAATACTGTATCTGAAGTCTCTTTTATATAGACCTTAGTGGTCCCTAATACTGTATCTGAAGTCTCTTTATATAGACCTTAGTGGTCCCTAATACTGTATCTGAAGTCTCTTTTATATAGACCTTAGTGGTCCCCTAATACTGTATCTGAAGTCTCTTTTATATAGACCTTAGTGGTCCCCTAATACTGTATCTGAAGTCTCTTTTATATAGACCTTAGTGGTCCCTAATACTGTATCTGAAGTCTCTTTTATATAGACCTTAGTGGTCCCCTAATACTGTATCTGAAGTCTCTTTTATATAGACCTTAGTGGTCCCTAATACTGTATCTGAAGTCTCTTTTATATAGACCTTAGTGGTCCCCTAATACTGTATCTGAAGTCTCTTTTATATAGACCTTAGTGGTCCCCTAATACTGTATCTGAAGTCTCTTTTATATACCCCTTAGTGGTCCCCTAATACTGTATCTGAAGTCTCTTTTATATACCCCTTAGTGGTCCCTAATACTGTATCTGAAGTCTCTTTTATATAGACCTTAGTGGTCCCTAATACTGTATCTGAAGTCTCTTTTATATAGACCTTAGTGGTCCCCTAATACTGTATCTGAAGTCTCTTTTATATAGACCTTAGTGGTCCCCTAATACTGTATCTGATGTCTCTTTTATATAGACCTTAGTGGTCCCCTAATACTGTATCTGAAGTCTCTTTTATATACCCCTTAGTGGTCCCCTAATACTGTATCTGAAGTCTCTTTTATATAGACCTTAGTGGTCCCTAATACTGTATCTGAAGTCTCTTTTATATACCCCTTAGTGGTCCCCTAATACTGTATCTGAAGTCTCTTTCTGCATGCGATGATTGATCGGTTGCTAACTGGGACCGACAGGTGCTCCGGGCGATGCTGGAGATGCAGGTGACGGAGGAGCAGCTGCAGAGCATCGCCGAGCGAGCCATCCAGGAAGCCGACCTGGACCAAGATGACGCCATCTCCTTCGACGAGTTCAGAAAGGTGGGAGGGGTCCACGAAATTAGGGACCAAATAGACAATTGGGGATATGAATGTAAACCTAAGCACTGCTCTCATCTCTAGAAATAATGTTAGTATTTAAATAAAAGTACTATTGTTGGGCGCCTGGATTGCACAGATGGTAGAGAGGGCGCATATATATGTATACGCACGCAGCAGGCCAGGGTTCGACTCCGACCGGCGGCCCTTTGGCGGCATGTCATTCCCCCCTCTCTCCCCCCTTTCATGTCTTCTGCTGTCCAATCAAAAAAATAATCATAAAAAAATAAGAGAATTTCTTTGCTGAATTAACCCAAGTCTTTAAACGATGAAAAACTTGTTTTTTACTGTTATAAAGCATGAACGTATGTATATAAATTATACATTACCTTGACAATTTTAACATAGATGATGCTAATATCAACACAAACCAACAACTTCCAGTGTTTCCAAATACTAGAGTTCTGAAATATCAACAAATGTATTTGTGTTTTCATCAATGGTAGGAAAAGTACGTATCATAATATAACTTTTAATTCAATTAAATGATCATTTTTATTTTGTTTTCAGTCACTGGAGAAAGTGGACATCGATCACAAGATGAGTATTCGCTTCCTGAGATAAAGACACAGCCGGCTGCTGTTTTTGGGGATTTAAATGAAGACCGTCAGTCGTCTTGTCTTTCTAAATCCTGCCAGAGGAGACAACACATGGAGACACCACAACGTGTGTAGTTTGTCTTTTATATTCAGTTTACGATATGAAGAGAAACCAGATCACTGGTATCACGGACTGTCCATGTGCAACCCAAAAACCGTATTGACCCGATGATACAAAGCTGATTATAAGGCCCCCCTTCCTTTTTAGAACTCATTTTTGAAAAAGTACTTTTTAAAGACCAAATCTCATTTTAATAAAGAAGTCTGTATGATTGTTTTTAAAGTGCTCATATTGTGCTCATTTTCAGGTTCATAATTGTATTTTGAGGTTGTACCAGAATAGGTTTCCATGGTTTCATTTTTCAAAATGCACTATGTTTTTGTTGTACCGCACATTGCTGCAGCTCCTCTTTTCACCCAGTGTGTTGAGCTCTCCGTTTTAGCTACAGAGTGAGACATCTCACTTCTGTTCCATCTTTGTTTGGGAGTCAGTCAGGAGCAGAGTATGAGGGTCCTGACAGTACCTAGGTAAGGACTACTAGCCAGTCAGGAGCAGAGTATGAGGGCCCTGACAGTACCTAGGTAAGGACTACTAGCCAGTCAGGAGCAGAGTATGAGGGCCCTGACAGTACCTAGGTAAGGACTACTAGCCAGTCAGAAGCAGAGTATGAGGGCCCTGAGAGTACCTAGGTAAGGACTACTAGCCAGTCAGAAGCAGAGTATGAGGGCCCTGACAGTACCTAGGTAAGGACTACTAGCCAGTCAGAAGCAGAGTATGAGGGCCCTGACAGTACCTAGGTAAGGACTACTAGCCAGTCAGAAGCAGAGTATGAGGGTCCTGACAGTACCTAGGTAAGGACTACTAGCCAGTCAGAAACAGAGTATGAGGGTCCTGACAGTACCTAGGTAAGGACTACTAGCCAGTCAGAAGCGGAGTATGAGGGTCCTGACAGTACCTAGGTAAGGACTACTGGCCAGTCAGAAGACGAGTATGAGGTCGTGCCACGCTAGCAGCTAGGCGAGCATTATATATCGTGTTACAAAGTGACGAGCATTTGTCTCAGAAGTAACGGCTGGACTACAACAGAGCTGTTTGGAGCAGTTTGTGGACAGTGTTTTCTGTTGGAGATGCTACGTCCCTTTTGGGGGGGGGGATATTTTACAACCCCGACCGATGATCTTATTCTAAACCTAACTGTCCCTCCTGTTCTTGTGCCAACACAGAGCGTCAAAAGTGACGCCAAGAGTCCAGACGCTAAAGGAGACTTTTAGCATCAATAACAAATGCCAAAGGACTCTTAAAGGACCCCAAGAGTCCAGACGCTAAAGGAGACTTTTAGCATCAATAACAAACGCCAAAGGACTCTTTAAGGACGCCAAGAGTCCCAACGCTAAAGGAGACTTTTAGCATGAATAACAAACGCCAAAGGACTCTTTAAGGACGCCAAGAGTCCCGACGCTAAAGGAGACTTTTAGCATGAATAACAAACGCCAAAGGACTCTTAAAGGACCCCAAGAGTCCAGACGCTAAAGGAGACTTTTAGCATCAATAACAAACGCCAAAGGACTCTTTAAGGACGCCAAGAGTCCCGACGCTAAAGGAGACTTTTAGCATGAATAACAGACGCCAAAGGACTCTTAAAGGACGCCAAGAGTCCAGACGCTAAAGGAGACTTTTAGCATCAATAACAAACGCCAAAGGACTCTTAAAGGACGCCAAGAGTCCAGACGCTAAAGGAGACTTTTAGCATCAATAACAAACGCCAAAGGACTCTTTAAGGACGCCAAGAGTCCCGACGCTAAAGGAGACTTTTAGCATGAATAACAAACGCCAAAGGACTCTTAAAGGACGCCAAGAGTCCCGACGCTAAAGGAGACTTTTAGCATGAATAACAAACGCCAAAGGACTCTTAAAGGACGCCAAGAGTCCAGACGCTAAAGGAGACTTTTAGCATCAATAACAAACGCCAAAGGACTCTTTAAGGACGCCAAGAGTCCCGACGCTAAAGGAGACTTTTAGCATGAATAACAAACGCCAAAGGACTCTTAAAGGACGCTAAGAGTCCAGACGCTAAAGGAGACTTTTAGCATGAATAACAAACGCCAAAGGACTCTTAAAGGATGCCAAAAGTCCCGAGGCTAATGGAGACTTTTAGCATCAATAACAAATGCCAAAAGACTCTTAAAGAACGCCAAAAGTCCAGACGCTAAAGGAGACTTTTAGCATCAATTACAAATGCCAAAGGACTCTTAAAGGACGCCAAGAGTCCCGACGCTAAAGGAGACTTTTAGCATCAATTATAAATGCCAAAGGACTCTTAAAGGACGCTAAGAGTCCCGACGCTAAAGGAGACTTTTAGCATGAATAACAAACGCCAAAGGACTCTTAAAGGATGCCAAAAGTCCCGAGGCTAAAGGAGACTTTTAGCATCAATAACTAATGCCAAAAGACTCTTAAAGGACGCCAAAAGTCCAGACGCTAAAGGAGACTTTTAGCATCAATTACAAATGCCAAAGGACTCTTAAAGGACGCCAAAAGTCCCGAGGCTAATGGAGACTTTTAGCATCAATAACAAATGACAAAGGACTCTTAAAGGACGCTAAGAGTCCCGACGCTAAAGGAGACTTTTAGCATCAATTACAAATGCCAAAAGACTCTTAAAAGACGCCAAGAGTCTCAATGCTAAAGGAGACTTTTAGCGTCAATAACAAATGCCAAAGGACTCTTAAAGGACGCCAAAAGTCCCGAGGCTAATGGAGACTTTTAGCATCAATAACAAATGCCAAAGGACTCTTAAAGGACGCCAAAAGTCCCGAGGCTAAGGGAGACTTTTAGCATCAATAACAAATGCCAAAAGACTCTTAAAAGACGCCAAGAGTCTCAATGCTAAAGGAGACTTTTAGCGTCAATAACAAATGCCAAAAGACTCTTAAAGGACGCCAAGAGTCTCAATGCTAAAGGAGACTTTTAGCGTCAATAACAAATGCCAAAAAACTCTTAAAGGACACCAAGAGTCCAGACGCTAAAGGAGACTTTTAGCAAACTGAGACTGTCTTCACTTCATATGAACATCATATTTGTAGTTTATGGCTCAATTCAAACGTTCTCTATCTGTTCACTACTGTTTTACCGATTTATGGTCCCATTATGGTCCACTGGAAGAGGGTAGGTAGAATGTTAAGGTTGGAACTATCTGCCTGTAATGAAGTATCTTTGTGGTTTGTAGTACTAACTCTTAAATAAATAACTTTAAACTCATATCGCGTATCAGTGTGAGCTCATTTAACCTTTGTCTATCAGAAGTTCCCTTCCCGACATCTGTATGAGTTTAGAAACTGGACAACGTTCTGTCTAGTGTGTCCTGATGATTGAATGTTTTGGTGTGTCACCGAGCTGATCGACCGTCTCGTGCCAAAGCAGATTTTGTCTCGTGAAAATATCAAAACACTAAATAAAGAAGTTGATTTCAGGCACGTACATTTTTCCTGTTTCTTTTTTATTTCAAAGATGTCAATCCCATCAGGACGTGATTATCACTTGTCAGCTGTTTTAAATCTGAATGTTGATCACATCCCATTGGTTCTCGCCTGTTTTGGTTGGCGATCCATTTTAACTGGGAAAAATGCATGAATGCATTTTAGAGACCTAAAACACATCTATATCAGTTTGAGTGGACGCCATATTGAGAATATTTGCAGTTATTACCTTGCTGTCAGACAGATCTTTACAACAGAAGCTGTTATCTCTGCTCTCTTCAAAGCCACCAGACTCCTTTGACAAAAACAGACTTTACAGAAGAACACGGGAGTTGCTTCTCTTCTGCTGCCTCCATCAGTTAGTTTTGCTAGTTCCACAACACTAACTAATTTACCAATCGAGGCAGCGGTTTTGGATGGGGTTGATGTTGTGAGTCCAAGTTTCCCCTATGCACCATTTAGATAGGTAGGTAGGTAGGTAGGTAGCTAGGTAGGTATGTAGATAGACAGACAGATATATAGATAGATAGATGGATAGATAGATAGATAGATAGATAGATAGATAGATAGATAGATAGATAGATAGATAGATAGATAGATAGATACTTTATTCATCCCAAAGGAAATTTTACCCCTCCCCCAGAACACACAACAAATATGTTTCTAAAACAACATATAACTCATATTGTGGATTTTTAGAGCTTACAATCCAGTTAACTGCATTAGAAACTGTACAGAAACTATAATTTCTGTAAATTGAAATCCCATACATGGCAAAGCATGTCGAGGTTAACGCTGCCAGCCTCTCAAAATACTGGAAACAGCCCATGAAATACGTCCCAAATTCTCCTAAAATGTCAGAAGACAGTCAAGTTCTTCACACCAAACTGGGAAAACCATTTCTTAATGGAGCTGGCTCTGCACACGGGGACATTGTGATGTAGAAAGGACCCAAAACAAATCGTTGTTTCAAAGTTGGAAGAACACTATTGTCTAAAATATCATTGTATGCTCAAACAAATCAAAGTATTCTACAGTTTGTACACAGGGCTGTCCACATACTTTGTGTAATAAGTATGTGTTTTTAAAGTTAAATGCAAAGAAAATGTATTTTAACTTTAGTACGTGAAAGCATTATCACAGAAATAGTTGCCAATCGGTGCACTTTCTGCTTAAAACCAGCAGGTAGAGCCATTGCTTAACCTTTCCTCTTCCTCTGGAAGCCAGCGGTGCGTAACAGCTGGAGAAGATCAGAAACCTTAAGCTGCCATTCCTCACTTCTTTGTGTTTTAATAAGAAACTGATTTAATTTGTCTTGGAGCCACATCTGTTAGCATCTGTCAGGAGATTCGACTGCTGGTTGTCGTCGTTCCTGCTCTTTTTAGTGCAGGCTGAATGTCAAGATGTCATAAATGTTTCTCTTTGTGTGGAGCCTGAGACCTGAGACTGAGAATAAGTATGTGTTTTAAAGTTTAAATGTAAAGAAAATGTATTTTAACTTTAGTACGTGAAATAGTAGTACAGAAATAGTTGCCAATCGGTGCACTTCTTGCTTGAGACCAGTAGGGAGAAGCATTGCTTAACATTTCCTCTTCCTCTGGCAGCCAGTGGTGCGTAACAGCTGGAGAAGATCAGAAACCTTAAGCTGCCATTCCTCACTTCTTTGTGTTTTAAGAAAGAAGAAACTGATTCCATTTGTCTCTGAGCCACATCTGTAGCATCTGTAAGGAGGTTCGTCTGCTGGTTTTCGTTGTTCCTGCTCTTTGTAGTGCATGTGTAGGCTGAATGTCAAGATGTTATAAATGTTTCTCTTCATGTGGAGCCTGAGCCCTGAGACTGAGAATAAATATAGTATGTTTCTAAGGTTAAATGTAAAGAAAATGTATTTTAACTTTAGTACGTGAAAGCATTATCACAGAAATAGTTGCCAATCGGTGCACTTTCTGCTTAAGACCAGTAGGATGAGGCCTTGCTTAACATTTCCTCTTCCTCTGGAAGCCAGTGGTGCGTAACAGCTGGAGAAGATCAGAAACCTTAAGCTGTCATTCCTCACTTCTTTGTGTTTTAATAAGAAACTGATTTAATTAGTCTTGGAGTCACATCTGTTAGCATCTGTCAGGAGATTCATTTCCTGGTTGTCTTCATTCCTGCTTTTTGGAGTGCAGGCTGAATGTCAAGTTGTTATAAATGTTTCTCCTTGTATGGAGCCTGAGCCCTGAGACTCTGGTGGTCTCCTCCTCTGGATGAAGATCAGTGAGTAAGATACGTGATCTGAATGAAAACATGCACACTGCAGAGAGGCGTCACAGTTTCAATTTTAGAAATCAGAAGCAGAATTGCCAATTACCCCGGTATCTTTTTCTTTTTCCATCCCACCGAACTTGCACACGTCCAAAGAAACAAACACACACACATATATATATATATATATATATATATATATAAAATAAAGGCCTAAAATGCTGGAACTATCTATTTATATATCACCTATCTGTGATAGTTTGGGTGGTTGCTTTAGTTTCTTTTTTTTTCTCTCTTTGGTTTTTGGTCCTGTTTTGTATTCCCCGGTCTGTATGTTCTGCTTCCTGTTTTATTTTGATAGTCTGGGTCTTGTCTCCTCATGTCTGTGTCTTGTCTCCTCCCCGGTCTTGTGTGTCAGTCTCTGTCTCGTGTTCCCCGGTGCGTGTCTGTATGTTCTGTTTCCTGTTTTATTTTGATAGTATGGTTTCCTGTCTTGTCTAGTCTTGCCTAGTTTTACTTCCTTTTCTTTTTCGTCCTCACCTGCCTTTAGGACAGGTGAGGACTTGAAAGGAGGGGGTGTGACGTGCAGTAAAAGGCCGTTTGTCGGAGTCGAACCCGCGGCAAGTTTAAACAACAATAATATACAAGACACACAAAATGGAAACTCTGCTGGCGTTGAGTTTAAATGTACACTTTTTACATATTAATTGTTGCCATGTTGAAAGAAGGACAACTCGTGATAAGATCCGCTCAGAGAAATATACACAACAAACATTAGTGTCAGACAGAGGCAAGCGTTGCTCTCCATGCGATAGACCGAGCCCGTTCTTCTCTACGCTTTCTTCTGCGGCATCGAGGCCAAGAGCAGCCAGTACAGAGAGTAGAAGGTTCCTGTAGAGAACAGACACACACACACACACACACACACACACACACACACAGACACACACACAGACACACACAGACACACACACAGACACACACACAGTCATCAGTTTATTTTTATGCTGTCAATTGTCTCGTTTAAAACCTAGAAGCCCAGAAGTTGCTGAGATGAAAACTTTGATGCATTTTTTTGTTGCAGGAAATTAAGTATTTGACGCTCAAAAGTACAAAAAAATGACAAAGTAGAAAAAAAGACGACAAAATGTGGATATTGTTGCAATAAAGTTAAAAAAATAAGTTTGAAAAATACATATTTAAGTTTAGAAAAAGATGGTGGTGAAGGTTAAAATCAAATGTGGAGGAAGGTGCAGTTTTAAGAACTGTCTGGTTTGTGGATCTGATTCTGAACTGGACTCATTAACGTCTTTCTGGTGAATTTCTCCACCCGTTACCTCCGAGGGTTAGCGTCATGGTCGCCCGGTAGAGCACGACGTCCAAGGTCCCTCCCTTGATGTGGACTGGCAACCCGTTGTCCTCCTGTAACCATGGAAATGACAGGGTTATGTGCTAATGTGTTAGCATGATATCAGCTTTAGGGAAGTTTTGGGTATCATTGGATTAGGGATTGGATTGGATTGAAAACCAGAAACAGTCATGTTTTGTTTATTTTAATTTCAGTTTTTTGGTGCATGGCGCCGCAAAGCCCGAGGATCTTTGCTATTTTAAGATCAATGCAGCTGTTAATTTCCCGTTCCGCACCCACGTTACGTTAGAGCAAATGCACCTGCAACCATTTTGCGCCCATGGGCGTGCTGGTCTTACAAGGAGGTGTGTTCAGGTGCATTCTGGGCGTGCTGGTCTTACAGGGAGGTGTGTTCAGGTGCATTCTGGGTGTGCTGGTCTTACAGGGAGGTGTGTTCAGGTGCATTCTGGGCGTGCTGGTCTTACAGGGAGGTGTGTTCAGGTGCATTCTGGGCGTGCTGGTCTTACAGGGAGGTGTGTTCAGGTGCATTCAGGCGTGCTGGTCTTACAGGGAGGTGTGTTCAGGTGCATTCTGGGCGTGTTGGTCTCACAGGGAGGAGTGTTCAGGTGCATTCTGGGCGTGTTGGTCTCACAGGGAGGTGTGTTCAGGTGCATTCTGGGCGTGTTGGTCTCACAGGGAGGTGTGTTCAGGTGCATTCTGGGTGTGCTGATGTTCCAGGGAGGTGTGTTCAGGTGCATTCTGGGCGCGCTGGTCTTACAGGGAGGTGTGTTCAGGTGCATTTTGGGCGTGCTGGTCTTACAGGGAGGTGTGTTCAGGTGCATTCTGGGTGTGCTGGTGTTACAGGGAGGTGTGTTCAGGTGCATTCTGGGCGCGCTGGTCTTACAGGGAGGTGTGTTCAGGTGCATTTTGGGCGTGCTGGTCTTACAGGGAGGTGTGTTCAGGTGCATTCTGGGTGTGCTGGTCTTACAGGGAGGTGTGTTCAGGTGCATTCTGGGCGTGCTGGTCTTACAGGGAGGTGTGTTCAGGTGCATTCTGGGCAGGCTGGTCTTACAGGGAGGTGTGTTCAGGTGCATTCTGGGCGTGTTGGTCTTACAGGGAGGTGTGTTCAGGTGCATTCTGGGCGTGCTGGTCTTACAGGGAGGTGTGTTCAGGTGCATTCTGGGCGTGCTGGTCTTACAGGGAGGTGTGTTCAGGTGCATTCTGGGCATGCTGGTCTTACAGGGTGGTGTGTTCAGGTGCATTCTGGGCGTGCTGGTCTTACAGGGAGGTGTGTTCAAGTGCATTCAGGCGTGCTGGTCTTACAGGGAGGTGTGTTCAGGTGCATTCTGGGCGTGCTGGTCTTACAGGGAGGTGTGTTCAGGTGCATTCAAGCGTGCTGGTCTTACAGGGAGGTGTGTTCAGGTGCATTCTGGGTGTGCTGGTCTTACAGGGAGGTATGTTCAGGTGCATTCTGGGCATGCTGGTCTTACAGGGAGGTGTGTTCTGGTGCATTCTGGACGTGTTGGTCTTACAGGGAGGTGTGTTCAGGTGCATTCTGGGCATGCTGGTCTTACAGGGAGGTGTGTTCAGGTGCATTCTGGGCGTGCTGGTCTTACAGGGAGGTGTGTTCAGGTGCATTTTGGCCGTGTTGGTCTTACAGGGAGGTGTGTTCAGGTGCATTCTGGACGTGTTGGTCTTACAGGGAGGTGTGTTCAGGTGCATTCTGGGCGTGCTGGTCTTACAGGGAGGTGTGTTCAGGTGCATTCTGGGCGTGCTGGTCTTACAGGGAGGTGTGTTCAGGTGCATTCTGGGCGTGCTGGTCTTACAGGGAGGTGTGTTCAGGTGCATTCTGGGTGTGCTGGTCTTACAGGGAGGTGTGTTCAGGTGCATTCTGGGCGTATTGGTCTTACAGGGAGGTGTGTTCAGGTGCATTCTGGGCGTGCTGGTCTTACAGGGAGGTGTGTTCAGGTGCATTTTGGGTGTGCTGGTCTTACAGGGAGGTGTGTTCAGGTGCATTCTGGGCAGGCTGGTCTTACAGGGAGGTGTGTTCAGGTGCATTCTGGGCGTGCTGGTCTTACAGGGAGGTGTGTTCAGGTGCATTCTGGGCAGGCTGGTCTTACAGGGAGGTGTGTTCAGGTGCATTCTGGGCGTGTTGGTCTTACAGGGAGGTGTGTTCAGGTGCATTCTGGGCGTGCTGGTCTTACAGGGAGGTGTGTTCAGGTGCATTCTGGGCGTGCTGGTCTTACAGGGAGGTGTGTTCAGGTGCATTCTGGGCATGCTGGTCTTACAGGGTGGTGTGTTCAGGTGCATTCTGGGCGTGCTGGTCTTACAGGGAGGTGTGTTCAGGTGCATTCAGGCGTGCTGGTCTTACAGGGAGGTGTGTTCAGGTGCATTCTGGGCATGCTGGTCTTACAGGGTGGTGTGTTCAGGTGCATTCTGGGTGTGCTGGTCTTACAGGGAGGTATGTTCAGGTGCATTCTGGGCATGCTGGTCTTACAGGGAGGTGTGTTCAGGTGCATTCTGGGCGTGCTGGTCTTACAGGGAGGTGTGTTCAGGTGCATTTTGGCCGTGTTGGTCTTACAGGGAGGTGTGTTCTGGTGCATTCTGGACGTGTTGGTCTTACAGGGAGGTGTGTTCAGGTGCATTCTGGGCATGCTGGTCTTACAGGGAGGTGTGTTCAGGTGCATTCTGGGCGTGCTGGTCTTACAGGGAGGTGTGTTCAGGTGCATTTTGGCCGTGTTGGTCTTACAGGGAGGTGTGTTCAGGTGCATTCTGGACGTGTTGGTCTTACAGGGAGGTGTGTTCAGGTGCATTCTGGGCGTGCTGGTCTTACAGGGAGGTGTGTTCAGGTGCATTCTGGGCGTGCTGGTCTTACAGGGAGGTGTGTTCAGGTGCATTCTGGGCGTGCTGGTCTTACAGGGAGGTGTGTTCAGGTGCATTCTGGGTGTGCTGGTCTTACAGGGAGGTGTGTTCAGGTGCATTCTGGGCGTATTGCTCTTACAGGGAGGTGTGTTCAGGTGCATTCTGGGCGTGCTGGTCTTACAGGGAGGTGTGTTCAGGTGCATTTTGGGTGTGCTGGTCTTACAGGGAGGTGTGTTCAGGTGCATTCTGGGCAGGCTGGTCTTACAGGGAGGTGTGTTCAGGTGCATTCTGGGCGTGCTGGTCTTACAGGGAGGTGTGTTCAGGTGCATTCTGGGCGTGTTGGTCTTACAGGGAGGTGTGTTCAGGTGCATTCTGGGCACACTCCTTACAGGGAGGAGTGTTCAGGTGCATTCTGGGCGTGTTGGTCTTACAGGGAGGTGTGTTCAGGTGCATTCTGGGCGTGCTGGTCTTACAGGGAGGTGTGTTCAGGTGCATTTTGGGTGTGCTGGTCTTACAGGGAGGTGTGTTCAGGTGCATTCTGGGCAGGCTGGTCTTACAGGGAGGTGTGTTCAGGTGCATTCTGGGCGTGCTGGTCTTACAGGGAGGTGTGTTCAGGTGCATTCTGGGCGTGTTGGTCTTACAGGGAGGTGTGTTCAGGTGCATTCTGGGCGTGCTGGTCTTACAGGGAGGTGTGTTCAGGTGCATTCTGGGCGTGTTGGTCTTACATGGAGGTGTGTTCAGGTGCATTCTGGGCGTGTTGGTCTTACAGGGAGGTGTGTTCAGGTGCATTCTGGGCGTGTTGGTCTTACAGGGAGGTGTGTTCAGGTGCATTCTGGGCATGCTGGTCTTACAGGGAGGTGTGTTCAGGTGCATTCTGGGCGTGCTGGTCTTACAGGGAGGTGTGTTCAGGTGCATTCTGGGTGTGCTGGTCTTACAGGGAGGTGTGTTCAGGTGCATTCTGGGCGTGCTGGTCTTACAGGGAGGTATGTTCAGGTGCATTCTGGGCGTGCTGGTCTTACAGGGAGGTGTGTTCAGGTGCATTCTGGGCGTGTTGGTCTTACAAGGAGGGGAAACACAAACATTACAAACTTACATGGGTGTCTCCTGCGTAAAAGTCCTGTATTTTGTACCCATCCACCCCCCCTTGTGCCTGTCAGAACTCCCACGGCCACTAGAGGGCGCCGCCACTAGAAACCTAAACAGAGGGCAGAATGACGCTGGAACAAATAACATCTGGGAGCGTTTTCCGGGAAACGACGGCCTCTCTCGTACTATTTATACAGATTGTCTGCGCTTCCCGTTGGTCCACAGCGGGATATCTCGGCAGTACTGAGCATGTTTGACCTGACATCTGATATTCTCTATATAGAACACCATATAAATCTGGATATTCATCATCCGTCTCGTGTTCTCCATGGCTGTGTTACCTGGAAGAATTTCTGGGCCTCAGGGACTTTGTTCTTCAGCTGTCTGGCAGAGCTGCTGAAGGCTCGGCTGGCCAGGACCGGAACTTTCTGGAAAACACAAAGAAATGGGAATCTTAAGCTTTTGGAAAGGTGCCGGCATGAAGTGCAGCAGTCTAACCCGGGTGTTGTTCTCCCGGATAAAGAAACGTTAGCACATTTTTCTCTTTGTTGAATTTGTCGCTTTTTTCAACGTTTTCAACGCGTTTTTTAAAATATTTTTGTTGCCTTTTGTGGTTTTTGTGGTATTTATTTTTTTTAAATCAAGGCTGAAGACCTTTTTCTTTTTGATGTTGCCTTTCTTTAAATGACTGTTCATTTCTTTAATGTTCATTTAACTTTTATTCTTGTGTTTTATGTGTTTTTATGTTTTTATTTTTAACTGTCTATTTATGTGTTTTATCACGTTTTTAATGCTTATGACACTTGTGTTTTATCTGTTTTTATACATTTTTTTTGAGGACAAGGAATAAAGTATAAAGGTTGTGTAATGCAGAGAAAAACTAAAACTTTAAAGAGAAAGTGTGAATGTGTAGTGTCGTTAAGTAGACACGAAAGGCAGCACTAGATTGGCTTAATTAGTGTGAAGAAGAGTCCAAGGAGACGAGAGGTAACGTCTCTAAAAACAGAGCTGTGAAGGGTAGAGACACTGAGGGTGGCCACGAAAGGCAGCACTAACACTGACTAATTAGTGGGAAGGTAGTCTCAAGTGGGTTAGGGTTAGGGGGTTAGGGTTAGGGTTAGGGGGTCAGGGTTAAGTTAGGGTAGAAACCTAGTAGGGGCATGGGCACAAGGGGACCACCGGTGTGAATAAAACACTTAAAACCTCCTTAAAAAACATGGTTCGGGTCTAAAAAGCTGTTTAAAAGAAGGCCAAATGCTCAGAGCAGGGCCAAAGAACCACAGGACAGGACGGACAGCGGGGACATAAAACTTTAAATAAAAGGTCTCCTGCAACTAGGGTTAGGGTTAGGGGGTTAGGGTTAGGGGGGTTAGGGTTAGGGGGTTAGGGTTAGGGGGGTTAGGGTTAGGGGGTTAGGGTTAGGGGGTTAGGGTTAGGGGGGTTAGGGTTAGGGGGTTAGGGTTTGGGGGGTTAGGGTTAGGGGGTTAGGGTTTGGGGGGTTAGGGTTAGGGGGTTAGGGTTTGGGGGGTTAGGGTTTTATCTGTCTTAATGTTTTTACTTTTCACTGTTTATACTTGTGTTTTATCTGTTTAACTGATTTTGTGTAAAGCCCTTTGAATTGCCCTGTTGCTGAAATGTAATGTAAATACAAATAAAGCTGCCTTGCCTTGCCTTGCCTGTGTATTATTATCTTTGAAATCACGATTATTGAACACGACTACTCATTGACTTTTTGGAAAGATGTCGCATTTCTTTGAAGTCGGATGAAACAAATGAACTGTGGAAACACCTTGAACTGTGACGTTTTCCCCTCGCAAGCCAAAATAAGTGTTTTTTTCTCTCGCTTACGTCGTTTTTGTGATCATTAGTAAAAGTCAACGTCGCCATCGAAGCTCGATTGATTGAGGGGGCGGCGGCTGTGGCTCAAAATAAATTAAAAACAGTACTTTCACGTTGATTTCATTTGGCTGTGGCGCAGTAATGTCCTCATGTTGCCCTCATGTTGTCTTCATGTTGTCCTCATGTTGTCCTCATGTTGTCCTCATATTGTGCTCATGTTGTCCTCATGTTGCCCTCATGTTGTCCTCATGTTGCCCTCATGTTGTCCTCATGTTGCCCTCATGTTGCCCTCATGTTGTCCTCATGTTGCCCTCATGTTGTCCTCATGTTGTCCTCATGTTGTCCTCATGTTGTGCTCATGTTGTCCTCATGTTGTCCTCATGTTGTCCTCATGTTGTCCTCATGTTGTGCTCATGTTGTCCTCATGTTGTCCTCATGTTGCCCTCATGTTGCCCTCATGTTGTCCTCATGTTGCCCTCATGTTGTCCTCATGTTGTCCTCATGTTGTCCTCATGTTGTCCTCATGTTGTGCTCATGTTGTCCTCATGTTGTCCTCATGTTGTCCTCATGTTGCCCTCATGTTGTCCTCATGTTGCCCTCATGTTGTCCTCATGTTGCCCTCATGTTGCCCTCATGTTGTCCTCATGTTGCCCTCATGTTGTCCTCATGTTGTCCTCATGTTGTCCTCATGTTGTCCTCATGTTGCCCTCATGTTGTCCTCATGTTGTCTTCATGTCGCCCTCATGTTGTCCTCATGTTGCCCTCATGTTGTCCTCATGTTGTCCTCATGTTGCCCTCATGTTGCCCTCATGTTGTCCTCATGTTGTCCTCATGTTGTCTTCATGTTGTCTTCATGTTGTCCTCATGTTGTCCTCATGTTGCCCTCATGTTGTCCTCATGTTGCCCTCATGTTGTCCTCATGTTGTCCTCATAATGTCCCCATGTTGTCCCCATGTTGTCCTCATGTTGTCTTCATGTTGTCTTCATGTTGTCCTCATGTTGTCCTCATGTTGCCCTCATGTTGTCCTCATGTTGCCCTCATGTTGTCCTCATGTTGTCCTCATGTTGTCCTCATAATGTCCCCATGTTGTCCCCATGTTGTCCTCATGTTGTCTTCATGTTGTCCCCATGTTGTCCCCATGTTGTCCTCATGTTGTCCTATATCAATGTTCTTTTTAATTCCCCAAAATAACATGATTGATTCCACCCAACGCTCTTTGCCAAGTACAAATCTCTACTTTCATTAATTTTGGGGCGTCTTATTCAATTTTATGGCATTGTAAAACAACATTAAAGTGGTTTTAATGGAGCTGTTGACATTCGTGACTACGTTTGACTTTTAATCCTTCTAATTTTCTAATAGTTGTGCTTTCACGTTGATTTCCTTTGGCTGTGGCGCAGTAATTCTTGAATCTGTGACACTGCGGGAGGCAAACGACTGGAAACAACCTGCGTTGTCCTGTGACTCTACAGCGAGACAGGTGGACGGCGAAGGGAAAGGGACGCCGAGACTTCTTGTTTCATTTCTCTTTTTTCCAGAGCGGAGGAGGCCTGTTGGGGCTGACAGCTGTCACGCTGGGACTGTGGTTATATAGGTGTGTATATATATATAAATACAGCTGCATGCGTGTTAAGTTTGACCTTTTTAATACTCTGATATTTTAATACTCTGATATGAAAGTGATTCTCTTGCTTCTCCTTTTTTATGATTTATGAAGAAAGACATCATCAGGATCCAAGCCAAGGAGTCCGACACTTACACAGTCCCACATCATAACAACCTTTAAACTAAAGAAGTTGGAGTCCGACACTTATACAGTCCCACATCATAACATAACATCATGAAGACTTTAGTTGGAGTTGGAGACCGACACAACGTCTCTAACAGCTCTGGGGGAGTTGTGCATGTTTTTATGGGTCTGGCTCCATTGTTTTCCCAATGAGAATATAATCACGTTGTTAAAATGCTTTACAGCTAGAAACACATTATTTGTTGATGAAGGGAATAAGTGTTAATGAGCCGGAGCTTGAAGCGCCCGGTTGCTCCAGTGGACTGACTCCAGTTCAGGTAAATAAAGGCCCGGGTTGTTATTGGAGGAATTATGGGAATTTGCTTCGCCGATTGGACTTTGATTCATGTCCACTTGTCTCATTTCTTCATGATCCTGCATCCTGAATCCTACGTGTGGTTTTCTACAAATGTAAAGACACTGCAGCAGGTTCACACTGATCAGTGTGTCCACTTTGTGTTAAATTCATTTCATTGTGTTGCAATGTGTGTAAAGTCTGCATGTGACAACATGGTCAGGCTGCCGTAACACACACACACACAGACACGCACAGACACACACACACACGTTTCCCGTTCTCTGCTTCCTGATTGGTTAAAGTGTTGTGTTCGGACGCTGTGATTGGCTGTCAGGAGTGTCCCGCCCCCAGCTCCGTCTGATGTGACCTTGGGAGACGGTTAAAAAGTCGTGCAGCTTTTCTTAAAGAGACAGACTGTGTGTTGAAACTTCATACTGTACATATACTGTAGTATACTGTATATATACACAGTATGTATAAATACAGTATATATACTGTGTATATGTCAGATATATCAGATATCAGAAAGTTTTTTGGCACTTTTTCAGGCGCTTTTTAGACTTTTTTGCACTTCTGCTGCAGTTTTTTACATATTTTTATATGTTCATAAGACATGCAGCACTACAGTCGAAGATAGAGAACTTTTCTTTTAAATAAACAGCGTGTTTTCTGACGTTTTTGTCACTTTTGCCAATGC
>CM057239.1:31777810-31780310 GCA_029931835.1 Etheostoma nigrum
AGGGATAAGGTGTAGAAGAAAAGGAGATGTAAGGAAGCACAAGATGAAGCAAGAAAGACAATGAGGGGGTAGGGAAGGAAAAGCTGGGGATAAGGAACTGAATGAGGAGGTAGGAAAGGAAATAAGTAAGGAAAGAAAGGAGGAAGTAGAGAAGGAAAGGAGGAAAAGTTGAATAAGGGAGGATGTAGGAAAGGAAGTAGAATGGATCAGACCACCATATTTAATGTTGTTAACATGCCGTCTCTCTCTCTCTCTCTCTCTCTCTCTCTCTGTCCCTCTGTCTGTCTGTCCCTCTGTCCCTCTGTCTGTCTGCCTACCTGTCTGTCTGTCTGTCTGTCCCTCTGTCCCTCTGTCTGCCTGCCTACCTGTCTGTCTGTCCCTCTGTCTGCCTGCCTACCTGTCCCTCTGTCCCTCTGTCTGCCTGCCTACCTGTCTGTCTGTCCCTCTGTCTCTCTGTCTGCCTGCCTACCTGTCTGTCTGTCTGTCCCTCTGTCCCTCTGTCTGTCTGCCTACCTGTCTGTCTGTCTGTCTGTCCCTCTGTCCCTCTGTCTGCCTGCCTACCTGTCTGTCTGTCCCTCTGTCCCTCTGTCTGCCTGCCTACCTGTCTGTCTGTCCCTCTGTCTGCCTGCCTACCTGTCTGTCTGTCTGTCTGTCCCTCTGTCTGCCTGTCCCTCTGTCTGTCTGTCCCTCTGTCCCTCTGTCTGCCTGCCTACCTGTCTGTCTGCCTGCCTACCTGTCTGTCTGTCTGTCTGTCCCTCTGTCCCTCTGTCTGCCTGCCTACCTGTCTGTCTGTCCCCCTGTCCCTCTGTCTGCCTGCCTACCTGTCTGTCTGCCTGCCTACCTGTCTGTCTGTCCCCCTGTCCCTCTGTCTGCCTGCCTACCTGTCTGTCTGTCTGCAGTCTTTGAATGAAGAGACTCTCTGCAGAATTCCTCCGAGTGTGAACAGCTGGACGATCCACGGTCTGTGGTAAATATAAATATAAATATGAATATAAATATAATATAATACACACATCTCCTATCTTCATACAATAATATATATATATAAATATATATATATATATATATATATATATATATATATATATATATATATATATATATATATCATCTTCTATTGTCACACTCAGGGCTCTTTGTGTGTATTTCTATTGATATGTATGTTTTCAAAACTGTTTTTATAGATATTGTATGTATTATTCATATATGTAGTATGTATTATTCATATATATATAGTATGTATTATTCATATATATAGTATGTATTATGCATATATAGTGTGTACTATGCATATATAGTGTGTATTATGCATATATAGTGTATTATTAGTGTGTATTATGCATATATAGTGCGTATTATGCATATATATAGTGTGTATTATGCATATATAGTGTGTATTATGCATATATAGTGTGTATTATGCATATATAGTGTGTACTATGCATATATAGTGTGTATTATGCATATATAGTGTGTATTATTAGTGTGTATTATGCATATATAGTGCGTATTATGCATATATATAGTGTGTATTATGCATATATAGTGTGTATTATTAGTGTGTATTATGCATATATAGTGTGTATTTTGCATATATAGTGTGTATTATAGTGTGTATTATCATCTATAGTGTGTATTATGCATATTATAGTGTGTATTATGCATATATAGTGGGTATTACTCATATATATAGTGTGTATTAGTGTGTATTATGCATATATAGTGTGTATTATGCATATATAGTGTGTATTATGCATATATAGTGTGTATTATAGTGTGTATTATGCATATATAGTGTGTATTATAGTGTGTATTATGCATATATAGTGTGTATTATAGTGTGTATTATGCATATATAGTGTGTATTATACTGTGTATTATGCATATATAGTGTATTATTATGTAATGGCGTGCTGGTCTTGGTGCTGCAGGCCTGTTCGGGCGTTCCGTTGCTGTCGGTGTTGGCCGATGTTCCAGTCCGACGTCCAGGTGAGTTCTGGTCCGTTAGCGTTAAGTTAGCGTTAAGTTAGCATTAAGTTAGCGTTAAGTTAGCATTAAGTTAGCATTAAGTTAGCATTACGTTAGCATTAAGTTAGCATTAAGTTAGCATTACGTTAGCATTACGTTAGCGCTAAGTTATTATTACGTTAGCATTAAGTTAGCGTTAAGTTAGCATTAAGTTAGCATTAAGTTAGCGTTAAGTTAGCATTAAGTTAGCATTACGTTAGCATTAAGTTAGCATTAAGTTAGCATTACGTTAGCATTACGTTAGCGCTAAGTTATTATTACGTTAGCATTAAGTTAGCGTTAAGTTAGCATTAAGTTAGAATTAAGTTAGCGTTAAGGTAGCATTAAGTTAGCATTAAGTTAGCATTACGTTAGCATTACGTTAGCGTTAAGTTATTATTACGTTAGCATTAAGTTAGCGTTAAGTTAGCATTAAGTTAGCATTAAGTTAGCGTTAAGTTATTATTACGTTAGCATTAAGTTAGCGTTAAGT
>CM057239.1:31785310-31827810 GCA_029931835.1 Etheostoma nigrum
CCTCATGTTGTCCCCATGTTGTCCTCATGTCAATAAAAAGCATCAACAGAAGTGTTGATTTTCAATGTTGACGGGAAGACAACACGAGGGTTAAATGTTGGGAATGCGTGATGACGTGGGACGCTGGGGGGGGTTCTGGGTTCGGATCCGGGCCTGTCTGTGCAGAGCCTGCACTGCACAGACAGGTGAAGACGTGCATGCTGGGTAACTAGGACTACAGTTGAAAATTAGCCGATTGGCTAACACTGACGCATTGACAGAAATATTGATTAATGTGCATTGTCCTAATCAAATAAAACTATGTGTGGGCGCGCTCTACCAGATGAGCTACCCTGGCACCCGAAAGTCTAAATTTCCTCAGAGTTTTTCTCATTTTTTTCCCACTTTGTCGTCATATTTGTCACTTTTTCAATGTTTTTGTTGTCATATTTGTCGCTTTTTTCAATGTTTTTCTCATTTTTTTCCCACTTTGTCGTCATATTTGTCGCTTTTTTCAATGTTTTTGTCACTTTTTTCCCACTTTGTCGTCATATTTGTCACTTTTTCAATGTTTTTGTCGTCATATTTGTCGCTTTTTTCAATGTTTTTCTCATTTTTTCCCACTTTGTCGTCATATTTGTCGCTTTTTTCAATGTTTTTGTCGCTTTTTTTCCACTTTGTCGTCATATTTGTCGCTTTTTTCAATGTTTTTGTCATTTTTTTCCCACTTTGTCGTCATATTTGTCGCTTTTTTCAATGTTTTTGTCGCTTTTTTTCCACTTTGTCGTCATATTTGTCACTTTTTCAATGTTTTTGTCGTCATATTTGTCACTTTTTCAATGTTTTTGTCTTCATATTTGTCGCTTTTTCAATGTTTTTGTCGTCATATTTGTCACTTTTTCAATGTTTTTGTCTTCATATTTGTCGCTTTTTTCAATGTTTTTCTCATTTTTTTTCCCACTTTGTCGTCATATTTGTCACTTTTTCAATGTTTTTGTCGTCGTATTTGTCATTTTTTTCCCACTTTGTCGTCATATTTGTCACTTTTTCAATGTTTTTGTTGTCATATTTGTCGCTTTTTTCAATGTTTTTGTCATTTTTTTCCCACTTTGTCGTCATATTTGTCACTTTTTCAATGTTTTTGTCGTCATATTTGTCGCTTTTTTCAATGTTTTTGTCATTTTTTTCCCACTTTGTCGTCATATTTGTCGCTTTTTCAATGTTTTTGTCGTCATATTTGTCGCTTTTTTCAATGTTTGTCATTTTTTCCCACTTTTTTGTCATATTTGTCGCTTTTTCAATGTTTTTGTCGTCATATTTGTCACTTTTTCAATGTTTTTGTCTTCATATTTGTCACTTTTTCAATGTTTTTGTCATCATATTTGTTGCTTTTTCAATGTTTTTGTCATTTTTTTCCCACTTTGTTGTCATATTTGTCGCTTTTTCAATGTTTTTGTCGTCATATTTGTCACTTTTTCAATGTTTTTGTCGTCATATTTGTCGCTTTTTTCAATGTTTGTCATTTTTTCCCACTTTTTTGTCATATTTGTCGCTTTTTTCAATGTTTTTGTCATTTTTTTCCCACTTTGTCGTCATATTTGTCGCTTTTTCAATGTTTTTGTCTTCATATTTGTCGCTTTTTTCAATGTTTTTGTCATTTTTTTCCCACTTTGTCGTCATATTTGTCACTTTTTCAATGTTTTTGTCGTCATATTTGTCGATTTTTTCAATGTTTTTGTCATTTTTTTCCCACTTTGTTGTCATATTTGTAGCTTTTTCAATGTTTTTGTCATTTTTTTCCCACTTTGTCATCATATTTGTCGCTTTTTCAATGTTTTTGTCATTTTTTTCCCACTTTGTTGTCATATTTGTTGCTTTTTTCAATGTTTTGGTCATTTTTTTCCCACTTTGTCGTCATATTTGTCACTTTTTCCAACACATAACCCCCCCCCGAGCCCTCTCTTGTTGATCACCATGAGGGTTAATTATAACTTTATTAATCCTACATTTCCTTTAAATTCCATACGTGCTCGGTACATATTTTCATTTCCATCATTCTCAGGTGTGCTTTCTGTGTTTGGGAAGGTCGCCGAGGTTGTGGAGAAGTTGGAGAAATTATGGTTGTTTTTGACATTTTTACGACGTTTTTCCCACTTTCTTCTCATTTTGTTTCTTACGTCAACGTCACTTTTTTCCCACTTTATTGTCGTCATATTTCTCGCTTCTTCCAACACATACCCCCCCCCCTCTCCCCCCCCAAGCTGGTCATATTTCCAGAAGAAATTATGGTTGTTTTTGACATTTTTGTCACTTTCTTCTCAGTTTGTTTCTCAACGCTTTTTTTTCTCCAACTTTTTGAGTCTTTTCTCCCAAAAAAACAAAAACCAGACTCCCGGTCTCAAAGGAGCCCTGGAGACAGACTCTAGACTCAGAGATGGGTCTGATTTAAACCCCAAAGTATGGCGCTGCGTTCCTGTCTGATCGCCCCCACAGCACGGGGGCAGATGTGAGCCTCTGGGGCAGATGTGAGCGTGGGAACATCTTGCGCACCCCCCTGAGCAGCTATAACCCACAATGCTTCACTTCAGGGGGTTTCAATAAACACTCAATCTGTCATGTTAACGGGATCAGACAAGAGGAAAGTGGCTGTTCCAGAAGATGAACAGATGTCACCTCGATACTTCAGAGAACATCTCCCCGAAAAACAGCTTCACTTCAGGGGTTTCCATTAAACTCTGTCAGAAAGTACAGTAGTAATCTACAGATAGAGCAGGTCTAGACCACTCTATAATTTACAGATAGATCAGGTCTAGACCACTCTATAATTTACAGATAGATCAGGTCTAGACCACTCTATAATTTACAGATAGAGCAGGTCTAGACCACTCTATAATTTACAGATAGAGCAGGTCTAGACCGCTCTATAATTTACAGATAGAGCAGGTCTAGACCGCTCTATAATTTACAGATAGAGCAGGTCTAGACCGCTCTATAATTTACAGATAGAGCAGGTCTAGACCGCTCTATAATTTACAGATAGAGCAGGTCTGGACCGCTCTATAATTTACAGATAGAGCAGGTCTAGACCACTCTATAATTTACAGATAGAGCAGGTCTGGACCGCTCTATAATTTACAGATAGAGCAGGTCTAGACCTCTCTATAATTTACAGATAGAGCAGGTCTAGACCCACTCTATAATTTACAGATAGAGCAGGTCTAGACCCACTCTATAATTTACAGATAGAGCAGGTCTAGACCTCTCTATAATTTACAGATAGAGCAGGTCTAGACCCACTCTATAATTTACAGATAGAGCAGGTCTAGACCGCTCTATAATTTACAGGTAGAGCAGGTCTAGACCGCTCTATAATTTACAGATAGAGCAGGTCTAGACCCACTCTATAATTTACAGATAGAGCAGGTCTAGACCGCTCTATAATTTACAGATAGTGCAGGTCTAGTCAACTCTATAATTTACAGATAGAGCAGGTCTAGACCGCTCTATAATTTACAGATAGAGCAGGTCTAGACCGCTCTATAATTTACAGATAGAGCAGGTCTAGACCCACTCTATAATTTACAGATAGAGCAGGTCTAGACCGCTCTATAATTTACAGATAGAGCAGGTCTAGACCCACTCTATAATTTACAGATAGAGCAGGTCTAGACCGCTCTATAATTTACAGATAGAGCAGGTCTAGACCGCTCTATAATTTACAGATAGAGTAGGTCTAGACCGCTCTATAATTTACAGATAGAGCAGGTCTAGACCGCTCTATAATTTACAGATAGAGCAGGTCTAGACCACTCTATAATTTACAGATAGATCAGGTCTAGACCACTCTATAATTTACAGATAGAGCAGGTCTAGACCACTCTATAATTTACAGATAGAGCAGGTCTAGACCACTCTATAATTTACAGATAGAGCAGGTCTAGACCGCTCTATAATTTACAGATAGAGCAGGTCTAGACCGCTCTATAATTTACAGATAGAGCAGGTCTAGACCGCTCTATAATTTACAGATAGAGCAGGTCTAGACCGCTCTATAATTTACAGATAGAGCAGGTCTAGACCGCTCTATAATTTACAGATAGATCAGGTCTAGACCACTCTATAATTTACAGATAGAGCAGGTCTAGACCACTCTATAATTTACAGATAGATCAGGTCTAGACCACTCTATAATTTACAGATAGAGCAGGTCTAGACCACTCTATAATTTACAGATAGAGCAGGTCTAGACCGCTCTATAATTTACAGATAGAGCAGGTCTAGACCGCTCTATAATTTACAGATAGAGCAGGTCTGGACCGCTCTATAATTTACAGATAGAGCAGGTCTAGACCACTCTATAATTTACAGATAGAGCAGGTCTAGACCACTCTATAATTTACAGATAGAGCAGGTCTAGACCGCTTTATAATTTACAGATAGAGCAGGTCTAGACCGCTCTATAATTTACAGATAGAGCAGGTCTGGACCGCTCTATAATTTACAGATAGAGCAGGTCTAGACCACTCTATAATTTACAGATAGAGCAGGTCTGGACCGCTCTATAATTTACAGATAGAGCAGGTCTAGACCTCTCTATAATTTACAGATAGAGCAGGTCTAGACCGCTCTATAATTTACAGATAGAGCAGGTCTAGACCGCTCTATAATTTACAGGTAGAGCAGGTCTAGACCGCTCTATAATTTACAGATAGAGCAGGTCTAGACCCACTCTATAATTTACAGATAGAGCAGGTCTAGACCGCTCTATAATTTACAGATAGAGCAGGTCTAGTCCACTCTATAATTTACAGATAGAGCAGGTCTAGACCGCTCTATAATTTACAGATAGAGCAGGTCTAGACCTCTCTATAATTTACAGATAGAGCAGGTCTAGTCCGCTCTATAATTTACAGATAGAGCAGGTCTAGTCCACTCTATAATTTACAGATAGAGCAGGTCTAGACCACTCTATAATTTACAGGTAGAGCAGGTCTAGACCACTCTATAATTTACAGGTAGAGCAGGTCTAGACCGCTCTATAATTTACAGATAGAGCAGGTCTAGTCCGCTCTATAATTTACAGATAGAGCAGGTCTAGTCCACTCTATAATTCACAGGTAGAGCAGGTCTAGACCGCTCTATAATTTACAGGTAGAGCAGGTCTAGACCGCTCTATAATTTACAGATAGAGCAGGTCTAGACCGCTCTATAATTTACAGATAGAGCAGGTCTAGACCGCTCTATAATTTACAGATAGAGCAGGTCTAGACCGCTCTATAATTTACAGATAGAGTAGGTCTAGACCGCTCTATAATTTACAGATAGAGCAGGTCTAGACCGCTCTATAATTTACAGATAGAGCAGGTCTAGACCCACTCTATAATTTACAGATAGAGCAGGTCTAGACCGCTCTATAATTTACAGATAGAGCAGGTCTAGACCGCTCTATAATTTACAGATAGAGTAGGTCTAGACCGCTCTATAATTTACAGATAGAGCAGGTCTAGACCGCTCTATAATTTACAGATAGAGCAGGTCTAGACCCACTCTATAATTTACAGATAGAGCAGGTCTAGACCGCTCTATAATTTACAGGTAGAGCAGGTCTAGACCTCTCTATAATTTACAGATAGAGCTGGTCTAGACCCACTCTATAATTTACAGATAGAGCAGGTCTAGACCCACTCTATAATTTACAGATAGAGCAGGTCTAGACCGCTCTATAATTTACAGATAGAGCATGGTCTAGACCCACTCTATAATTTACAGATAGAGCAGGTCTAGACCCACTCTATAATTTACAGATAGAGCAGGTCTAGACCGCTCTATAATTTACAGATAGAGCAGGTCTAGTCCACTCTATAATTTACAGATAGAGCAGGTCTACACCGCTCTATAATTTACAGATAGAGCAGGTCTAGACCGCTCTATAATTTACAGATAGAGAAGGTCTACACCGCTCTATCTGTCTATCTGCAGTGATAATGTGAACATGCAGCCGATATACAGATGTAATAAAGATGTCAACGTTGTCAACAAACACCCAGCAGAAACTTCCCATGAAATGTTCTCGTTCTGGCCAAAACCGCCTAAATCCAGATGGCTCAGCCACTCATCGTCATGGCATTTATAGAAATAAACCCTAATGTGACTCTGACCTTTCCCTCCCTCATCTGTTTTCATGGTTTTCATTATAATCTTTTAGTCATATTTATGTCCATTTCTTCACATCAATTTATTGTGGATTTCTCCTCATTGTGGGTTTTATTGGCTTTCATTTTAATCTTGAGGTCTCTGCGGACTGTTGTTGCATCATTGTCGAGCTGTTTTTGGGGGTTTATGTGTTGTTTTTGTGGCCGATTAGGGCCCTTTGTGTTCTTCTGAGCTCAGATAAAGCAGAGGGCCCCTGGAAGCCGAATCCCTCAGATGAAACACCACATTGGTGACTTGGGCTCGTCTGCGGAGCTCAGGTGTAGTTTTTGGTTCGGCCGTGTCGTCGGAGACCCTCTCAATTAGCAACAATTACTCAGGAACGGGTTCTTCCAGCTGAGGAACATTTCCAAATGAAGAACACTTGTGACTAAGGCTGAGTTGGAGATGGTCCTTCATGCTTTAACCCCCGTGTTGTCTTCCCGTTAATCATGAACTTGCCCTTCCAGGTCAAAATTGAATTTTTCCAATATTTTTTGTCATTTCTTTCTGATTTAATTGTCACTTTTTCTATGTTTTTGTCACTTTTTTAAAAACCTGAGCTGGTTTAATAACAGGTTTTACAGTTATTCTTGGAATTCATGGTCAACAAACCTCATTTATATCAAATAATACATACGTTTTTAGTTAAAAAGGCAGAAATTGTGAATTATTTTGACTAATAGTTAAGGTTAAGTGGATCACAGATGGGTAGACGTCAAAGTTGAGTCTGGATACTGGTTTGAAAAATAATTCCAATTCTATAATATTAAATAAAGTATAAAGTATAAATAAAGTATACACCCCCCTATGTTAAAATACAGGGGGCATAAGTATACACCCCCCTATGTTAAAATACAGGGGGCATAAGTATACACCCCCCTATGTTAAAATACAGGGGGCATAAGTATACACCCCCCTATGTTAAAATACAGGGGACATAAGTATACACCCCCCTATGTTAAAATACAGGGGGCATAAGTATACACCCCCCTATGTTAAAATACAGGGGACATAAGTATACACCCCCCTATGTTAAAATACAGGGGCATAAGTATACACCCCCCTATGTTAAAATACAGGGGACATAAGTATACACCCCCCTATGTTAAAATACAGGGGCATAAGTATACACCCCCTATGTTAAAATACAGGGGCATAAGTATACACCCCCTATGTTAAAATACAGGGACATAAGTATACACCCCCCTATGTTAAAATACAGGGGACATAAGTATACACCCCCCTATGTTAAAATACAGGGGCATAAGTATACACCCCCCTATGTTAAAATACAGGGGACATAAGTATACACCCCCCTATGTTAAAATACAGGGGCATAAGTATACACCCCCTATGTTAAAATACAGGGGCATAAGTATACACCCCCTATGTTAAAATACAGGGACATAAGTATACACCCCCCCTATGTTAAAATACAGGGGACATAAGTATACACCCCCCTATGTTAAAATACAGGGGCATAAGTATACACCCCCTATGTTAAAATACAGGGGGCATAAGTATACACCCCCCTATGTTAAAATACAGGGGCATAAGTATACACCCCCCTATGTTAAAATACAGGGGCATAAGTATACACCCCCCTATGTTAAAATACAAGGGGCATAAGTATACACCCCCCTATGTTAAAATACAGGGGCATAAGTATACACCCCCTATGTTAAAATACAGGGGGCATAAGTATACACCCCCCTATGTTAAAATACAGGGGCATAAGTATACACCCCCCTATGTTAAAATACAGGGGGCATAAGTATACACCCCCCTATGTTAAAATACAGGGGGCATAAGTATACACCCCCCTATGTTAAAATACAGGGGCATAAGTATACACCCCCCTATGTTAAAATACAGGGGGCATAAGTATACACCCCCCTATGTTAAAATACAGGGGGCATAAGTATACAGCCCCCTATGTTAAAATACAGGGGCATAAGTATACACCCCCCTATGTTAAAATACAGGGGGCATAAGTATACATACCCCTATGTTAAATTCCCATAGAGGCAGGTTTCTACTATTAAAGGGCAGTTATTTCATGGATCAGGATACTATGCATCCTGATGAAGTTCCCTCGGCCTTTGGAATTAAAATATGTATTTAATGAATGTAAAGGGGCATTATATAAAAAGTATTGTAAAGTGCAGTTGCCATATACATACATACATATAAGTAATTAAATAACAAAGCAAAAGTAAGTAACTATGATATAAATGATATTGAAGTGTGACCATATTATAAATAATATTGAAAAAGTGAGTACTCGTAATGGAAAAATATAAATACAGATAATAAAGACATACATGAACAGAAAACTACAATAAATATATACTACTACTAGTTGGGATCTTTCTGCCCCCCCTCAGGATCGAGAGCTGTGGTTCCAGGTGAAGATCCCTCTCTCTCACAACTTAACCACCGGCTGCGATCACCATGGCGACGGCAACGGCGACTGGGATGTCTGGCGCGGCGCAGGAAGGAACGTCTCCGACAGGCACCCGTGTCCTCCGCGGGGCGTCTTCTACTACGTCCCCATCGACCCCCAGCGGCCGCGCCGGCCCTGCGGCTAACGCTACATGCTAACCAGCTGGAGATTAGTTATCGCTGCTTATTTTTATATAAATATCGAATGACAACCCCGGTAATGAGCGGTTGAAATGTTAAAGCTCCATATTCTGCTCATTTAGGGTCATAATTGTGTTTTGAGGTTGTACCAGAATAGGTTTCCATGGTTACATTTTCTAAAAACTCCATATTTTTGTTGTACTGCACATTGCTGCAGATCCTGTTTTCACCCTGTGTGTTTAGGTCTCTGTTTTATCTCCAGAGTGAGACATCTCTCTAGTTTTATCTCCAGAGTGAGACATCTCTCTAGTTTTATCTCCAGAGTGAGACATCTCACTAGTTTTAGCTCCAGAGTGAGACATCTCACTAGTTTTAGCTCCAGAGTGAGACATCTCTCTAATTTTATCTCCAGAGTGAGACATCTCTCTAGTTTTATCTCCAGAGTGAGACATCTCACTAGTTTTAGCTCCAGAGTGAGACATCTCACTAGTTTTAGCTCCAGAGTGAGACATCTCTCTAATTTTATCTCCAGAGTGAGACATCTCACTAGTTTTATCTCCAGAGTGAGACATCTCACTAGTTTTAGCTCCAGAGTGAGACATCTCACTAGTTTTAGCTCCAGAGTGAGACATCTCTCTAATTTTATCTCCAGAGTGAGACATCTCTCTAGTTTTATCTCCAGAGTGAGACATCTCTCTTCTATCCTATCTTTGTTGGGAGCTGCACATGCTCAGTAGCTCGGTAAGATGGCGTTACTATGGTGTTACTATGGCGTTACTATGGCGTTACTATGGTGTTACTATGGTGTTACTATGGCGTTGCTATGGTGTTGCTATGGTGTTTCTACCAGCAGAACCTTCTCTCTTTCATCCACTCATAATGTTTTCTAACTGAATTTGAATGTTTTTGTCTGAAATAAAATATCTAATCTCCTCTCCACAACTCATTTTTCTTCTTCTGGTGGGGGGGTTCCGGGTTATTTATTTTTCTTCTTCTATGGTACGTAGTTACATATATACAGAGGTGGGTAGTAACGAGTTACATTTACTTGAGTAAGTTTTTGAAAAAATTGTACTTCTAGGAGTAGTTTTAAATCACTATACTTGTACTTGTACTTGAGTAGATTAGTGAAGAAGAAGCTGTACTCTTACTCCGCTACATCAGGCTACAATGAGCTCCTTACTTTTCTTTTTAGGTTTTATTTGGACAATAAACCGTTAAAGAGAGAGAGAGAGAGAGAGAGAGAGAGAGAGAGAGAGAGAGAGAGAGAGGAGGAGAGGAGAGAGAGAGAGGAGAGAGAGAGTCTCTACCACGTGACTGTGTTTAACCAATCACACGTCGTTGTGCAGTCACGTGACCATACTCGATCTCAGCGGCGAGACAGGTTAGCTTTACAGTCGTAGCAAAACAAAGATGTCAGAATCAACCGTCGCCAAGGCAACGCAGACCAGGAGTTTTTTTTTTTAACAAAAGCTCCCGCAGAATCAGGCATTTTGGGCTGCAACAACCTCCAAAAAGGGCGCAAAACCCTGGAGGGACTGGCTTTGGTACAGCGGGAGGACGAGAAGACACGTCGTCCATCGGTCTCCGACCCTCGGCTGAAATAAACCAACGAGTAGAAACAAAGTGGTCAGCACGCTTTATTGACACGTTACACTTTCTCTGCTCCAAAAAGCACCGACAAACAATCAAATAGCACTAAAACAGACTCAGACCACTAGTCTGAATACAGTAAAGCTAACGAAAAATAACAAAATAAAAACCACCGGGGGTGTGTGTGTGTGTGTGTGTGTGTGTGTGTGTGAGAGACATGTCCTCGCTGTATCATGTGGGATGTAATTATCTGCTGTGTGGGCAAAATAAACCAAATAAACTAAATTCCCAACATGTCTGTCTTTGTTTGTGTTCAGGACAACACTGTTCTCATTAGAGTCTCCAGGGGGGTGTGTGTGTGTGTGTGTGTCTGTCTCCAGTGTGTGTACATGTGTTTCTGTCTGTCTCCAGTGTGTGTGTGTGTATGTGTCCGTCTGTCTCCAATTTGTGTCTTTCCCCAGTGTGTGTTTGTCCCCGCTTGAGGTATGTGTGTGATTCTGTGTATGTGTGTGTGTGTCTGTCTATGTGTGAGAGTCTCTGTGTGTTTATGTGTGTGTCTCTCTGTTTGTGTCTATGTGTGAGAGTCTCTGTGTGTTTATGTGTGTGTCTCTCTGTTTGTGTCTATGTGTGAGAGTCTCTGTGTGTTTATGTGTGTGTGTCTCTCTCTGTTTGTCTCTCTCTGTGTGTGTGTTTATGTGTGTGTGTCTCTCTCTGTTTGTCTCTCTCTGTGTTTGTGTTTATGTGTGTGTGTCTCTCTCTGTGTGTGTGTGTGTGTTTATGTGTGTGTCTGTGTGTGTTTCTGTGTGTTTCTGCCCGTCTCTCAGTGCTCCAGGCGTCCCAGGAACCTCAGGTTGAGGATCTTCAGCTGGTCGTCCAGCTCCATGCGCACGATGCCGTCGTCTCCGTCGATACTCAGCAGGATGCCCGTCGCCTCGCGGTCCTCGCCCAGGATCACCTTCACCTGGACGCAGGGGGACAACAACACACATCACAACCACGCAGAGTGTGTGTACCAGTGTCTCCCGTCTCAGAGAGTGTGGATCATAGACATAATAAAGAGTAGACGCCGCATCGACCGCTACTGCCTATTGGCGCTGACGAGATTTGGGGCCGCCATCTTGGACCGGTCACCCGCTCCACTCAGTGTAATGTGTTTGGCAGGTGCAATGAGCTGTCAGCGCGTTTAATTAATCAATCTCACTGAATACCCAACTGATTTTCATGGTTTTTTTTGCTACAAAGGTCATACATGTAGCTATGATACAGGACACAAGATTAGGCGTATTTTAATATTCAAAGTGTGCTTAACAGTAATAGAATATTCTGATATGATATAAATTCACCAGACGTCCGAGATCAGAACTGGGAACATAATCCCGGAAAAGGGAGAGCAACGGGGATATTTCCAGTTTGACTATAAATCTGATTGAAAAACCTAATGTGTCTTTAAAAAAAAAAAAAAGAACAAGGACAGAGGTAGTTTTTTCTTCTGTATTTAGTCAGGGGACAAAAACGGGGGACTGTCCCCTAAATCCGAGGACGTCTGGTCACCCTAGACCCTAGACCAGACATCCTCGGTGTATCTATCGTTTGTAGATGACAGGTATTTGCAAAATACCAATAGGTATAAATACCCCTACATCACATATATGATGTAGGCTATAATAGGTATAAATACCCCTACATCACATATATGATGTAGGCTATAATAGGTATAATACCCTAATAATATATGGTACCTATTATAGAAAAATAATTTGCACACACATAAATATGATAGGGAAGAAGAAACAGATAGTGACCGTAAAGTCAGATATTTAAGTACAAGAAACAATATGATTATATTATTAGAGTCTACTTGAAGCTTTTTATATTTGTCTCTCTCTCTCTGTCACACACGCACACACACACGCAAGCACACACACACACGCACAGTACTACCACGTTGTTCTGCATCAATTGCCTCCCAGACCTTGACATTTAGCAGCCCTACTCCCAACACACACACACACACACACACACACACACACACACACACACTAGGGTTGCACAACATTGACAAAATGTGATATTGCAACATCGATATGAATTCCGATATTTTTAAACATATATAAAATTACAAAATAGATTGATAAGAAATTAAACAAGTTTTCTTACAACACAAGGTTTATTTTAACTGAAAGTTATATTGGACTGGTCCAACATGAATAACTAAGGACCATGTCTACAGAACAGGACGGGTTCTACTGGTTGGACAGTATAAAATATATAAATAAAGTTATAATATAAATAACTAAGGACCATGTCTACAGAATAGGACGGGTTCTACTGGTTGGACAGTATAAAATACATAAAGTTAACAGGACAGCTCCACAAAATAAACTAAATATTGCATACTTATTGCGACTTTCGATATATTTGATAAATGACCAGTTGTCTCAGCTCTTATTACATAAGTATTTGGACAGATACACCTCTTTTATGTTGTGTTGACTCTGTACTCAAGCACATTGCTATTGAAAAGGCTATATAATTATATATATCTCTATCTATCTATCTATCTTATAAGAATAACGTGCAAGTCTTATCAAACAAATCCCAACTAAACCAGAGACAATCCCAATGTAATAACAACACAAGCATACATTAGTGCTGCTTTTGGAACTTAACTTATGTAGCAATTTTCAAAACACAGATAGGCCTACAAAATGCTTCACAGAACCCAAAGTGAAAGAGATAAGATTAAAAAAATCCGCCGATCTGAGCAGGAATATGCTGCACAGTGCTCTGGCATCTTGTATCTTCTGCTGTCAAGTAACGAGTATGACCGGTCCAAGATGGCGGCTGGATTTCTCGCGCTCAGCAGCCAATGCGGCGTCTACTCTTTATTATGTCTATGGTGTGGATACCAGTCTCTCCCGTCTCAGAGTGTGTATACCAGTCTCTCCCGTCTCAGAGAGTGTGTATACCAGTCTCTCTTGTCTCAGAGTGTGTGTATATCAGTCTCTCCCGTCTCAGAGTGTGTGTATACCAGTCTCTCCCGTCTCAGAGTGTGTGTATACCAGTCTCTCCCGTCTCAGAGAGTGTGTATACCAGTCTCTCCCGTCTCAGAGTGTGTGTATACCAGTCTCTCCCGTCTCAGAGTGTGTATACCAGTCTCTCTTGTCTCAGAGAGTGTGTATACCAGTCTCTCTTGTCTCAGAGAGTGTGTATACCAGTCTCTCCTGTCTCAGAGAGTGTGTATACCAGTCTCTCCTGTCTCAGAGAGTGTGTATACCAGTCTCTCCTGTCTCAGAGAGTGTGTATACCAGTCTCTCCTGTCTCAGAGAGTGTGTATACCAGTCTCTCTTGTCTCAGAGTGTGTATACCAGTCTCTCCCGTCTCAGAGAGTGTATACCAGTGTCTCCTGTCTCAGAGAGTGTGTATACCAGTCTCTCCTGTCTCAGAGAGTGTGTATACCAGTCTCTCTTGTCTCAGAGAGTGTGTATACCAGTCTCTCTTGTCTCAGAGAGTGTGTATACCAGTCTCTCCTGTCTCAGAGAGTGTGTATACCAGTCTCTCCCGTCTCAGAGAGTGTGTATACCAGTCTCTCCCGTCTCAGAGAGTGTGTATACCAGTCTCTCCCGTCTCAGAGAGTGTGTATACCAGTCTCTCCCGTCTCAGAGAGTGTGTATACCAGTCTCTCCCGTCTCAGAGAGTGTGTATACCAGTCTCTCCCGTCTCAGAGAGTGTGTATACCAGTCTCTCCCGTCTCAGAGTGTGTATACCAGTGTCTCCCGTCTCAGAGAGTGTGTATACCAGTCTCTCCCGTCTCAGAGTGTGTGTATACCAGTCTCTCCCGTCTCAGAGTGTGTATACCAGTGTCTCCCGTCTCAGAGAGTGTGTATACCAGTCTCTCTTGTCTCAGAGAGTGTGTATACCAGTCTCTCCTGTCTCAGAGAGTGTGTATACCAGTCTCTCCTGTCTCAGAGAGTGTGTATACCAGTCTCTCCTGTCTCAGAGAGTGTGTATACCAGTCTCTCTTGTCTCAGAGAGTGTGTATACCAGTCTCTAGTTAGACCGATGGTGTGTACAGGTCTGGAATATTTAGAGCCATCACAGTGTGGAAGAGCTCGCCAACTATCACAGTGGAGGCCCAGTTTTAAATGCATGTATAATCGTATGTTATGTGATTGATAGATATGAGAGAGATAGAGAGATAGAGAGATAGAGAGATAGATAGACTTTATTAATCCCAAACTGGGACATGAGTGTAACAGCAACAGGAAGAAGCTACCTTGTTGTTCTTGGTGGGGGTGATGGGCTCCAGGTGGTCGCTGCTGATGCTCACCACCTTCTCCGACTCCTGCATGAACACCGAACACATGGCGCCCTACAGGAACACACACACACACACACACACACACACAAACACAAACAAACACACACACAACTGTTGTCACAAATATCGCGGAACATTAAAGCCATATTTAGACCACACGTGTCAAACTCGAGGCCCGCGGGCAAAACCTGACCACTCGCAGGTTTGGATCTGTCGCAGCGTTTTTGGCATTGTGTTTTGGCGTTGTGTCGCAGCGTTTTTAGCGTTCTGTCGCAGCGTCTGTGGTGTTGTGTCGCAGCGCCTTTGGGGTTGTGTTTTGGCGTTGTGTCGCAGCGTCTGTGGCGTTGTGTCGCAGCGTCTGTGGCGTTGTGTCGCAGCGTCTGTGGCGTTGTGTCGCAGCGTCTGTGGCGTTGTGTCGCAGTGCCTTTGGGGTTGTGTTTTAGCGTTGTGTCGCCGTTGGCGTTGTGTTTTGGTGTTGTGTCGCCGTTGGCGTTGTGTTTTGGTGTTGTGTCGCCGTTGGCGTTGTGTTTTGGCGTTGTGTCGCAGCGTTGTTGTGTTGTGAGCTTATGTGTTACATGCATGCTGGGTAACTAGGACTACAGTTGAAAAACAGCCGATTGGCTATCACTGGCGCATTTACAGAAATGTTGAGTAATGTGCATTGTCCTGATCGAATGCATCAATCTGTCGCAGTGTTTCCTGTAGTGTTCATCACGCCAGACGATAAAAGGGCTTATTTATTGAGCTCCAAAAAACAGGGTTTATCTTTAAGAGTCTGGACAGGCTCTGCCAAACACTGCCACGGTTATGAGACCGGTATGTCCTTTCTGCTCCAGATCAGAACCAGATCAGAACATTGGGACACATGTTTTGATGAGGGGGACACGTGAGGCCTTCACACGCCAGTCTGAACACTTGGAAGGAGAAATCCTACACAAACACCATTTCTGGCCATTGTCTTGCTTCCATGTTCCCACGCCGCTTTATTTATTTATCTTAAACCTTTAGCCGCCCGGTTAAACCGGCCTCAGACGTCAAGCCGCACTTCCTGTCTTTCTAACACTTGAATTGCAGATGAACGCCGGTGCGACGGGTCTTGGTTGGTCGCAGCGTTTTTAGCGTTGTGTTTTGGCGTTGTGTCGCAGCGTCCTAGGTGTTGTGTCGCCTTTGGTGTTGTGTTTTGGTGTTGTGTCGCCTTTGGTGTTGTGTTTTGGTGTTGTGTCGCCTTTGGTGTTGTGTTTTGGCATTGTGTTGTCTTTGGTGTTGTGTTTTGGCATTGTGTTGTCTTTGGTGTTGTGTTTTGGCATTGTGTTGCCTTTGGTGTTGTGTCGCCTTTGGTGTTGTGTTTTGGCGTTGTGTCGCAGCGTCCTAGGCGTTGTGTTGCCTTTGGTGTTGTGTCGCCTTTGGTGTTGTGTTTTGGTGTTGTGTCGCCTTTGGTGTTGTGTCGCCTTTGGTGTGTTTTGGCATTGTGTTGCCTTTGGTGTTGTGTTTTGGCGTTGTGTTGCCTTTGGTGTTGTGTTTTGGCGTTGTGTTGCCTTTGGTGTTGTGTTTTGGCGTTGTGTCGCCTTTGGTGTTGTGTTTTGGCGTTGTGTCGCCTTTGGTGTTGTGTTTTGGCGTTGTGTTGCCTTTGGTGTTGTGTTTTGGCGTTGTGTTGCGTTTGGTGTTGTGTTTTGGCGTTGTGTTGCCTTTGGTGTTGTGTCGCCTTTGGTGTTGTGTTTTGGCGTTGTGTCGCCTTTGGTGTTGTGTTTTGGCGTTGTGTTGCGTTTGGTGTTGTGTCGCCTTTGGTGTTGTGTTGCCTTTGGTGTTGTGTTTTGGCGTTGTGTTGCGTTTGGTGTTGTGTTTTGGCGTTGTGTTGCCTTTGGTGTTGTGTTTTGGCGTTGTGTCGCGTTTGGTGTTGTGTTTTGGCGTTGTGTTGCGTTTGGTGTTGTGTTTTGGCGTTGTGTTGCCTTTGGTGTTGTGTTTTGGCGTTGCTGTGTGCCTTTGGTGTTGTGTTTTGGCGTTGTGTCGCCTTTGGTGTTGTGTTTTGGCGTTGTGTTGCCTTTGGTGTTGTGTTTTGGCGTTGTGTTGCCTTTGGTGTTGTGTTGCCTTTGGTGTTGTGTTTTGGCGTTGTGTTGCCTTTGGTGTTGTGTTTTGGCGTTGTGTTGCCTTTGGTGCTGTGTTTGGGCGTTGTGTCGCAGCTTCGTTGTGTTTAGGCAGCACGGTGGCTTCTAATGAGCTCCTTTAAAAAGCACAAACTGCCTCAAACTGCATCAATGATCTCACTCCTCCTCTGAGCTACAACTCGGGTCCAAGCCGAACACACAGACATGATGGCAGGGGGTTTTCCCCCATAGAGGGATTATTGGCACCCCCAAAGAGGTTTAAGCCAAAACGATAAGAACTGAAATAATAAAAACAGTGTTTAAGATCCTCGCCAACTTCCCAAATAACCGTTCAACAAGCAGAACATGAACTTGAGTCTGGCTGTGTCTCCGGTGATCTGCACTGACAGCAGTGTTCAAATAATACTTCTTTTTTGTAAGCAGTTTTTTTTATAATTGGGGCTTTATGTGTCATAACAGACATATTTAATTTATCAAATTGCCAGAAATAACAGAAAAACTGAGGTAACACAGACTCAAAGCCTTGACAGTACGGACCGATCATGTTTATTGCCCCAGCACAAACAACAATCTCACAGTTATGTGTATTTTTTTTTTTTAAATAACGCATGTAAATAAATGTACTTAACACATTGTTGCATGAAGGAATCGTTGGCCATCTGACAAGTCCAAGACCAGGACTAGTCAAGTCCAAGACAAGACCGAGTCCAAAAAGGTTCGAGTCCAAGTCAAGACCGAGTCCAGGACAGAATAAAGGTCTTATGCATGACAGTATCAAGACAATCATTTTGGGTTTCACTTTCCCTCCAATATTATTATCAACATAATAAAGACACCTGGACTCGGTCCAGACCAGAAGCCCAAAAGCCAGATCTGGCAAGACCAGCGGCCGAGACAAGTCTGAGTCTAAATGCTAGCGAGGTCGAGACAAGTCCGAGAGACCATAGAAAAACGGACTCGAGTCCAAGACCGGACTCGAGTCCTACAACCCTGATATATACCTTTATAAACACTATACATATATATATACACAGTGAGGAAAATAAGTATTTGAACACGCTGCTATTTTGCAAGTTCTCCCACTTAGAAATCATGGAGGGGTCTGAAATTGTCCTCGTAGGTGCATGTCCACTGTGAGAGACATAATCTAAAAAAAAAAATCCAGAAATCACAATGTATGATTTTTTAACTATTTATTTGTATGATACAGCTGCAAATAAGTATTTGAACACCTGTCTATCAGCTAGAATTCTGACCCTCAAAGACCTGTTAGTCTGCCTTCAAAATGTCCACCTCCACTCCATTTATTATCCTAAATTAGATGCACCTGTTTGAGGTTGTTAGCTGCATAAAGACACCTGTCCACCCCATACAATCAGTAAGAATCCAACTACTAACATGGCCAAGACCAAAGAGCTGTCCAAAGACACTAGAGACAAAATTGTGTCGATGACAATTTCAGACCCCTCCATGATTTCTAAGTGGGAGAACTTGCAAAATAGCAGCGTGTTCAAAGGTGTACTTATTTTCCTCACTGTATATATATATATATGTATATATATCTTGACTCGAGCATCCACGTGATATAAATATATATCTGATATAAAACCTGCCTTTTATTCAGTTTTTGTAAGCATGAATCCAACCAACTCAAACTAAGAAGTGGCTCCTTCAGTGCTTAAGAGGTCCGTCCATTCTGCAGCGAGATCATTGAGCTGTTATGCGTTATCCCTTTTAATGGAGACAATTTGACTCGCATGTAAACATTTATAGTAATGGGAACACAGGGGGGATGTTGTGACTCGCTAAGAGACGACTGTGGGGCCGAGCAGCACTCGGAGGATCTTCAGTTCATTGACGTCCAGGACATGGAGAAGTCCTCAGGGAACGTTTGGGCATTTTTACTCGAGGGAAACATTTTAACCTCCCAGCTGATTATTATGTTTATAGTTTATAGTCGTAGTCACGTTTTTATCATGATCTGCTGCACTGTTCACTTTTTCCCTATCATCATCATCATTACACGCAGCCTACCACAGTATCTCACCTTATCATGGTCACTGCATTTCTGACAGTGATTTTTAATTTTTAATGTCTTTTTGTATTCTTATCTATCTGTGATTATGTGTTTTGTTGTGTCATGGTTGTCTTGCTACTGGATGCCTGTTCTGTTTATCTGTTTATCCATCTATCTCTCTCTCTCTCTCTCCATCTATCTGTTTATCCATCTATCTCTCTCTCTCTCCATCTCTCTGTTTATCCATCTATCTCTCTCTCTCTCCATCTCTCTCTCTCTCCATCTCTCTGTTTATCCATCTCTCTGTTTATCCATCTCTCTCTCTCTCTCTCTCTCTTTTTTGTTTGTGTGTCTATGTGTGTGTTTCTGTCTATCTGTCTCTGTGTGTGTGTGTGTGTGTGTGTCTGTCTATCTGTCTCGGTGTGTGTGTGTGTGTGTGTCTGTGTGTGTGTCTGTGTGTGTGTGTGTGCGTGCGTGCGTGCGTTACCGTGACGCTCCGTATGACGCCGGTCTGCCCCATCAGGTCCATGAAGGAGTCCTTGACGCGGACCAGGATGTCGGGGGTGACCCAGTCGCTGCCGCCCTGCTCGATGTTGGAGCCCGGGGTGTGGGGGTTGTAGCCTCCCGGAGAGGGGGCTCCGGGCGTCATGGGGCTGTAGCCCACCGGACTGGGACTGGGGCTCGCCTGGGGACGCAACCAGAGTCACCGTCACAAAGAAATCTCTTCCTTTAATCAAGACTTCTAAATCGATGTTATGATTCAACTTGAAAAGGTTTGAAATTCACTAAAAACCCCCAAACCAGACTTATATATTAAAATATTAAAGACCACGAGTCCAGCTGGGGGGGCCAAAGCCAAAATACCAGACCTGTTGTGTTCTTTAAAGTGCCCATATTATGAAAACATTTGGGGGGTTATTTTGTGTCTCTGGTGCTTCCACACACACACTTGGAAAAAAAACATCCATGGTGTTTTGAATGAGATCCGTTTCTGAATGTTCTCTGATCCGGTTTCTGAGTGTCCTCTGATCCGGTTTCTGAATGTCCTCTAATCCGGTTTCTGAATGTCCTCTGATCCGGTTTCTGAGTGTCCTCTGTCTCCAGTCTCCGGGTGAGCTGTCCAACATCTGCACGGCTTTCTACGTCACTAGAGACGAGGTGGCTAACCGTAGCATGCTAGCTCTTTCTCGATGGAAAACACTGCTCCAACAGCCACTAGTTTACCATAATCTCCAAAAGAACTACTTCCTGTCCCTGTTCTACTTCCTGTCCCTGTTGTGTCCCTGGTCTAGAAGAAGTCTCCCAGCTGATCCTGCCTTGGACTGACCAAAGCTGGAGAAAGAGTTATCAGCTGATGGGATCTTACCGAGCTACTGAGCATGTGCAGCTCCCAACAAAGATAGGATAGAGGTGAGATGTCTCACTCTGGAGATAAAACTAGAGAGATGTCTCACTCTGGAGATAAAACTAGAGAGACGTCTCACTCTGGAGATAAAACTAGAGAGATGTCTCACTCTGGAGATAAAACTAGTGAGATGTCTCACTCTGGAGATAAAACTAGTGAGATGTCTCACTCTGGAGATAAAACTAGTGAGATGTCTCACTCTGGAGATAAAACTAGTGAGATGTCTCACTCTGGAGATAAAACTAGAGAGATGTCTCACTCTGGAGATAAAACTAGAGAGATGTCTCACTCTGGAGATAAAACTAGAGAGATGTCTCACTCTGGGGCTAAAACTAGTGAGATGTCTCACTCTGGAGATAAAACTAGAGAGATGTCTCACTCTGGAGATAAAACTAGTGAGATGTCTCACTCTGGAGATAAAACTAGAGAGATGTCTCACTCTGGAGATAAAACTAGAGAGATGTCTCACTCTGGAGATAAAACTAGTGAGATGTCTCACTCTGGAGATAAAACAGAGACCTAAACACACAGGGTGAAAACAGGATCTGCAGCAATGTGCAGTACAACAACAATATGGTGTTTTTAGAAAATGAAACCATGGAAACCTATTCTGGTCCAACCTCAAAACACAATTATGACCCTAAATGAGCAGAATATGGACGCTTTAACCCCCCAATGCAGCACAGTAGTAGTGAGCTGTTCCCCAAACTCCTGGGCAGTCCATTGCTGGTTGTTTGGGGGTTGTTAAAAGTTCTCGTGGCAGAGATAGAGGCAGTGATGTTTCCCGTTTCCTGTACAGGACTCTCACTCCTCCTCAAAACACAGACAAGTCTAAATGCCCATCTTTGCCGGGCCGTCCTACGGCCGACACAGGCTGTGAGAATGAGACCCGGGCCAGGGAGAAAACCCCTTGAGAGCAATCGGTCTTACCTGATAAGCCATGGGGGACGGTGTTGGGTGGTAGCTGGCCGGGGAGTGTGTGTTCTGGTAGCCGACCGGTGAGGGCGCCACCTGGTGGTAGCTCTGGGGGCTCGGACTGGGCTGGTAGGAGCCCTGAGGGGACGGGGCCGCATAGGGGGAATACTGCTCCGTGTTATACCTGCACACACACACACACACACACACACACACACACACACACACACACACACACGCACACACACACACGCACACACACACACAAGATGTCTTTACTGCTGATATCGTCTGTGTTTCTTCTTGTGATGATTGGAGCCTCCAAGGTTATCAACCTCTAAGTCTTTTCTGTGGGAAAAGGGAAACCTCATGCGCAAAATATGTGGGATGTAACAATATTCCAAATATATGTGTAAAGAGGTTAATAACCAGACTCTTGATCTTGATCTTTTAAAAGAATGAGAGCGGCTCAATTTCAGGCCTTCAGAGCCGCCAGAAGCTAGGGAAGAATTTTAAGCCCAAAAAAGGAAAAGACTTGCGTCTCCGCTGGGAAGAACATCGCGAAGAGCAGAGAGCTCGCAGCTCATACTCACATAGCAGGCGTGCCAGGAGTCTGAGGGTTGTACTGAGGGTTGACCTGCGGAGAGGGGACTTCTGGGTAACCTGGCGTCTGGGGGTTGGGGGTCCCCCCGTAGCCCTGAGGGGACGGGGAGGGCTCGTCGTCGTAGCCAAAGTCGTACTCCTCTTCATTCCTGGAGAGAAGACAGAACAATTAGAATAAAGACACACACTTATTTGTGTGTGTTTAAGTGTGTGAAGTGCAGATGTGTCTGTGCATGTGTGTGTCTCTGTGCCTGTGTGTAAGTGCGTGTGTGTGTGAGTGTGTGTAGTGGAAATGTGTCTGTACCCGCGTGTGTGTGTGCATGTGTCTGTGTGTGTCTCTGTGTGTAAGTGCGTGTGTGTGTGTTTGTGTGCGTGTTTGTCTCTGTGAGTGTGTTTGTGTGTGTGTCTGTGTGAAATGGAAATGTGTCTGTACCCGTGTGAGTGTGTGTTTCTCTCTGTGCCTGTGTGTGTGCTCGTGTGTGTATGTGTGTGTGTCTGTGCCCGTGTGTGTATGTGTGTGTGTCTGTGCCCGTGTGTGTCTCTGTCTGTGTGTGTGCATGTGCACGTGTGTGTGTTATGTGTGTGTGTCTGTACCCGTGTGTGTGTGTGTGTGTTACCTGGAAGGTGTGTTGGGGTTGCTGGGGTCCCAGGCTCCACTCTGACCCGGCGTCCTGCTCCCATCATGCAGCGGGGTCTGCGAGCCGTAGTGAGGCGTACGACTCCCTGCTGGGCAAAAAGAAGTAAAAAATAAAAAGAGTCAAACCATGAGAACTACTTCCAGTCCCATGGGGACATGGGGACATAACATGGGGACATACGGACAACATGGGGACATACGGATAACATGGGGACATACGGACAACATGGGGACATACGGATAACATGGGGACATACGGACAACATGGGGACATACGGACAGCATGGGGACCTAACATGGGGACATACGGACATCATGGGGACCTAACATGGGGACATACGGACAGCATGGGGACCTAACATGGGGACATACGGACAACATGGGGACATAACATGGGGACATACGGACAGCATGTGGACCTAACTTGGGGACATACGGACAGCATGGGGACCTAACATGGGGACATACGGACAGCATGTGGACCTAACATGGGGACATACGGACAACATGGGGACATACGGACAACATGGGGACATAACATGGGGACATACGGACAACATGGGGACATACGGACAACATGGGGACATACGGACAACATGGGGACATACGGATAACATGGGGACATACGGACAACATGGGGACATAACATGGGGACATACGGACAGCATGGGGACCTAACATGGGGACATACGGACAGCATGGGGACCTAACATGGGGACATACGGACAACATGGGGACATAACATGGGGACATACGGACAGCATGTGGACATAACATGGGGACATACGGACAGCATGGGGACCTAACATGGGGACATACGGACAGCATGTGGACCTAACATGGGGACATACGGACAACATGGGTACATAACATGGGGACATACGGACAACATGGGGACATAACATGGGGACATACGGACAACATGGGGACATAACATGGGGACATACGGACAACATGGGGACATACGGATAACATGGGGACATACGGACAACATGGGGACATACGGACAACATGGGGACATACGGACAACATGGGGACATAACATGGGGACATACGGACAACATGGGGACATAACATGGGGACATACGGACCGCATGGGGACATAACATGGGGACATACGGACCGCATGGGGACATAACATGGGGACATACGGACAGCATGGGGACCTAACATGGGGACATACGGACAGCATGGGGACCTAACATGGGGACATACGGACAGCATGGGGACCTAACATGGGGACATACGGACAGCATGGGGACCTAACATGGGGACATACGGACAGCATGGGGACCTAACATGGGGACATACGGACAACATGGGGACCTAACATGGGGACATACGGACAACATGGGGACCTAACATGGGGACATACGGACAACATGGGGACATAACATGGGGACATAACATGGGGACATACGGACAACATGGGGACATAACATGGGGACATACGGACAACATGGGGACATAACATGGGGACATACGGACAACATGGGGACATACGGACCGCATGGGGACATAACATGGGGACATACGGACAACATGGGGACATAACATGGGGACATACGGACCGCATGGGGACATAACATGGGGACATACGGACAGCATGGGGACCTAACATGGGGACATACGGACAGCATGGGGACCTAACATGGGGACATACGGACAGCATGTGGACATAACATGGGGACATACGGACAGCATGGGGACCTAACATGGGGACATACGGACAGCATGGGGACCTAACATGGGGACATACGGACAGCATGTGGACATAACATGGGGACATACGGACAACATGGGGACATACGGACAACATGGGGACATAACATGGGGACATACGGACAGCATGTTACCGCCCAATCAGCGTGTTTTCTAACTTTACAAGGCTACACTGAACTTTATTGACAGGACAGCTGAAGACATGAGAGAGAGAGAGAGAGAGAGAGAGAGAGAGAGAGAGAGAGAGAGAGAGAGGGGGAATGACATGCAGCAAAGGGTCGCAGGTCGGAATCGAACCAGGGCCCGCTGCGTCGAGGACTAAACCTCTATATGTGGACACCGCCTCTACCGACGGAGCTACCCGGGCGCCCTTTGTTGTGTGATTTATTTGTGGAATGTTGAGCATAACAGACACACATTACACCTCATCCGTGGAATGAAACTAATATAAAGAGTCAATTTGGGACACAAGGTACTAACAAAGAGACAATTTACCCCTAATACCCCCAATACCCCCCCCACCCTGCCCTACAAAGAGATAGTCTAATATTCACATAAACATACTAACATACTGGACATGATAACTCAGAAGATAAAACTAAAATAAATTACAAAAAATAAAATCAGGAGAGAATATAAAAGCAACAACAACAAACAGCTACTGTGCTACAAGCTACTGCTTATTTGGGGGGGGGGGGGGTTGATGGGGGGGGTAATTAGTTGCCTAGGCGTCAGGGTCAATGTCTCTATGGAGAGACCTAACATGATCTAGGAAGGCTTGTCAAATTTTATGGAATTTCCATTCAGAGACGTGAAGAGAATATTTGATTTTCTCTAAATCTTGTGACATGAAGTGCATCCGTTATGCAGAGAGAGGACACCCTGCGTGTCAGGCTCCATCCTGGACATGGATGAGAACTCCAGAAATCCAGACTAGGAGGTTTCTTACCTTCATGAATGGGCGTCTGAGAGCCGTACATGGGCGTTCTGGAGCCGGTGCCGTACATGGGCGTCTGGGAGCCGTACATGGGAGTGCGCCCGTGGGTGGAAGTCATGCCACCGGACCTCTTAGCGCCCCTGGAGAGAAGGACGGCAGATGGGAGTCACACATGCGACAAGTAGCATATAAGATACTTTTGTCCCTGTATTTTAACATAGGGGGGTGTATGCTTATACCCCCTGTATTTTAACATAGGGGGTGTATACTTATGCCCCTGTATTTTAACATAGGGGGGTGTATACTTATGCCCCTGTATTTTAACATAGGGGGGTGTATACTTATGCCCCTGTATTTTAACATAGGGGGGTGTATACTTATTCCCCCTGTATTTTAACATAGGGGGGTGTATACTTATGCCCCCTGTATTTTAACATAGGGGGGTGTATACTTATGCCCCTGTATTTTAACATAGGGGGGTGTATACTTATGCCCCCTGTATTTTAACATAGGGGGGTGTATACTTATGCCCCTGTATTTTAACATAGGGGGGTGTATACTTATTCCCCCTGTATTTTAACATAGGGGGGTGTATGCTTATGCCCCTGTATTTTAACATAGGGGGGTGTATACTTATTCCCCCTGTATTTTAACATAGGGGGGTGTATGCTTATTCCCCCTGTATTTTAACATAGGGGGGTGTATACTTATTCCCCCTGTATTTTAACATAGGGGGGTGTATACTTATGCCCCCTGTATTTTAACATAGGGGGGTGTATACTTATGCCCCCTGTATTTTAACATAGGGGGGTGTATACTTATTCCCCCTGTATTTTAACATAGGGGGGTGTATACTTATGCCCCCTGTATTTTAACATAGGGGGGTGTATACTTATGCCCCCTGTATTTTAACATAGGGGGGTGTATACTTATGCCCCCTGTATTTTAACATAGGGGGGTGTTTACTTATGCCCCTGTATTTTAACATAGGGGGGTGTATACTTATGCCCCTGTATTTTAACATAGGGGGGTGTATACTTATGCCCCTGTATTTTAACATAGGGGGGTGTATACTTATGCCCCTGTATTTTAACATAGGGGGGTGTATACTTATGCCCCTGTATTTTAACATAGGGGGGTGTATACTTATGCCCCTGTATTTTAACATAGGGGGGTGTATACTTATGCCCCTGTATTTTAACATAGGGGGGTGTATACTTATGCCCCTGTATTTTAACATAGGGGGTGTATACGTATGCCCCTGTATTTTAACATAGGGGGTGTATACGTATGCCCCTGTATTTTAACATAGGGGGGTATATACGTATGCCCCTGTATTTTAACATAGGGGGGTATATACGTATGCCCCTGTATTTTAACATAGGGGGGTGTATACTTATGCCCCCTGTATTTTAACATAGGGGGGTGTATACTTATGCCCCCTGTATTTTAACATAGGGGGGTGTATACTTATGCCCCTGTATTTTAACATAGGGGGGTGTATACTTATGCCCCTGTATTTTAACATAGGGGGGTGTATACTTATGCCCCCTGTATTTTAACATAGGGGGGTGTATACTTATGCCCCTGTATTTTAACATAGGGGGGTGTATACTTATGCCCCTGTATTTTAACATAGGGGGGTGTATACTTATGCCCCTGTATTTTAACATAGGGGGGTGTATACTTATGCCCCTGTATTTTAACATAGGGGGGTGTATACTTATGCCCCTGTATTTTAACATAGGGGGGTGTATACTTATGCCCCTGTATTTTAACATAGGGGGTGTATACGTATGCCCCTGTATTTTAACATAGGGGGTGTATACGTATGCCCCTGTATTTTAACATAGGGGGGTATATACGTATGCCCCTGTATTTTAACATAGGGGGGTATATACGTATGCCCCTGTATTTTAACATAGGGGGGTGTATAATTATGGCCCTGTATTTTAACATAGGGGGGTGTATACTTACGCCCCCTGTATTTTAACATAGGGGGTGTATAATTATGGCCCTGTATTTTAACATAGGGGGGTGTATACTTACGCCCCCTGTATTTTAACATAGGGGGGTGTATACTTATGCCCCTGTATTTTAACATAGGGGGGTGTATACTTATGCCCCTGTATTTTAACATAGGGGGGTGTATACTTATGCCCCTGTATTTTAACATAGGGGGGTGTATACTTATTCCCCCTGTATTTTAACATAGGGGGGTGTATGCTTATGCCCCTGTATTTTAACATAGGGGGGTGTATACTTATTCCCCCTGTATTTTAACATAGGGGGGTGTATGCTTATTCCCCCTGTATTTTAACATAGGGGGGTGTATACTTATTCCCCCTGTATTTTAACATAGGGGGGTGTATACTTATGCCCCCTGTATTTTAACATAGGGGGGTGTATACTTATGCCCCCTGTATTTTAACATAGGGGGGTGTATACTTATGCCCCCTGTATTTTAACATAGGGGGGTGTATACTTATTCCCCCTGTATTTTAACATAGGGGGGTGTATACTTATGCCCCCTGTATTTTAACATAGGGGGGTGTATACTTATGCCCCCTGTATTTTAACATAGGGGGGTGTATACTTATGCCCCCTGTATTTTAACATAGGGGGGTGTATACTTATGCCCCTGTATTTTAACATAGGGGGGTGTATACTTATGCCCCTGTATTTTAACATAGGGGGGTGTATACTTATGCCCCTGTATTTTAACATAGGGGGGTGTATACTTATGCCCCTGTATTTTAACATAGGGGGGTGTATACTTATGCCCCTGTATTTTAACATAGGGGGGTGTATACTTATGCCCCTGTATTTTAACATAGGGGGGTGTATACTTATGCCCCTGTATTTTAACATAGGGGGTGTATACGTATGCCCCTGTATTTTAACATAGGGGGTGTATACGTATGCCCCTGTATTTTAACATAGGGGGGTATATACGTATGCCCCTGTATTTTAACATAGGGGGGTATATACGTATGCCCCTGTATTTTAACATAGGGGGGTGTATAATTATGGCCCTGTATTTTAACATAGGGGGGTGTATACTTATGCCCCCTGTATTTTAACATAGGGGGGTGTATACTTATGCCCCTGTATTTTAACATAGGGGGGTGTATACGTATGCCCCCTGTATTTTAACATAGGGGGGTGTATACTTATGCCCCCTGTATTTTAACATAGGGGGGTGTATACTTATGCCCCTGTATTTTAACATAGGGGGGTGTATACTTATGCCCCCTGTATTTTAACATAGGGGGTGTATACGTATGCCCCCTGTATTTTAACATAGGGGGGTGTATACTTACGCCCCCTGTATTTTAACATAGGGGGTGTATACTTATGCCCCTGTATTTTAACATAGGGGGGTGTATACTTACGCCCCCTGTATTTTAACATAGGGGGGTGTATACTTATGCCCCTGTATTTTAACATAGGGGGGTGTATACTTACGCCCCCTGTATTTTAACATAGGGGGTGTATACTTATGCCCCCTGTATTTTAACATAGGGGGGTGTATACTTATGCCCCTGTATTTTAACATAGGGGGGTGTATACTTATGCCCCCTGTATTTTAACATAGGGGGGTGTATACTTATGCCCCTGTATTTTAACATAGGGGGGTGTATACGTATGCCCCTATATTTTATATATGGGTTGGTGTGGTTTCTGAGTACTTACATGGTAGTTAAGCGCTGTCTGTCTACAGAGATGGTCTGACAGGTGGAGTGCAGCTCTACTCTGGCAGTAGACTCCGTTGCATCTTTCACCACACCAATGTAACCTGGGAAATGTAGGCAGACAAATCAGTGCCATTTAAAAACAAACCGGGAGACAACGAGGCCACAGGACGTCCCCTTTCGTGTCGCCGTGGTCCTGCTACACGTCCTGCGGTGCCCTGCTACGCCAAGAACTACTACAGCTACTGGTTCTAGTCACGGTTCCATTATCTTTCACTGCGACTGTTATTGGCGCTTTTCAATTCACCCCCACCGGCCCCGTCAGACTACGCCCACCAAGAGCCTGGGTCCGTCCCAGGTTTCTACCTAAAAGGGAGTCGCTTGCTCTGGAGGGAACTACTAGAACTGTTTAATAGAACTGGAAATTATAGAGCGGTCTAGACCTGCTCTATCTGTAAATTATAGAGTGGTCTAGACCTGCTCTATCTGTAAATTATAGAGTGGTCTAGACCTGCTCTATCTGTAAATTATAGAGCGGTCTAGACCTGCTCTATCTGTAAATTATAGAGCGGTCTAGACCTGCTCTATCTGTAAATTATAGAGTAGTCTAGACCTGCTCTATCTGTAAATTATAGAGTAGTCTAGACCTGCTCTATCTGTAAATTATAGAGTAGTCTAGACCTGCTCTATCTGTAAATTATAGAGTGGTCTAGACCTGCTCTATCTGTAAATTATAGACCGGTCTAGACCTGCTCTATCTGTAAATTATAGAGTGGACTAGACCTGCTCTATCTGTAAATTATAGAGTGGTCTAGACCTGCTCTATCTGTAAATTATAGAGCGGTCTAGACCTGCTCTATCTGTAAATTATAGAGTAGTCTAGACCTGCTCTATCTGTAAATTATAGAGTAGTCTAGACCTGCTCTATCTGTAAATTATAGAGTGGTCTAGACCTGCTCTATCTGTAAATTATAGACCGGTCTAGACCTGCTCTATCTGTAAATTATAGAGTGGACTAGACCTGCTCTATCTGTAAATTATAGAGTGGTCTAGACCTGCTCTATCTGTAAATTATAGAGCGGTCTAGACCTGCTCTATCTGTAAATTATAGAGTGGTCTAGACCTGCTCTATCTGTAAATTATAGAGTGGTCTAGACCTGCTCTATCTGTAAATTATAGAGTGGTCTAGACCTGCTCTATCTGTAGATTACTACTGTACTTTCTGACAGAGTTTAATGGAAACCCCTGAAGTGAAGCTGTTTTTCGGGGAGATGTTCTCTGAAGTATCGAGGTGACATCTGTTCATCTTCTGGAACAGCCACTTTCCTCTTGTCTGATCCCGTTAACATGACAGATTGAGGGTTTATTGAAACCCCCTGAAGTGAAGCAATGTGGGTTATAGCTGCTCAGGGGGGTGCGCAAGATGTTCCCACGCTCACATCTGCCCCAGAGGCTCACATCTGCCCCCGTGCTGTGGGGGCGATCAGACAGGAACGCAGCGCCATACTTTGGGGTTTAAATCAGACCCATCGCTGAGTCTAGAGTCCGTCTCCAGGGCTCCTTCGAGACCGGGAGTCTGGGTTTTGTCTTTTTGGGAGAAAAGACTCAAAAAGTTGGAGAAAAAAAAGCGTTGAGAAACAAACTGAGAAGAAAGTGACAAAAACGTCAAAAACAACCATAATTTCTTCTGGAAATATGACCAGCTTGGGGAGGGGGGGTGTATGTGGCAGGGGGGGGGGGGGTATGTGTTGGAAGAAGCAACAAAAACATTGAAAAAAGCGACAAATATGATGACAAATTGGGGAAAAAAGTGACAAAAAAGGTTAAAGTCACGCAAAAATATCGTTAAAAGCAACTAAAAATGGGAGTAAATGGGGGGGTGTTATGTGGCAGGGGGGGGGGTTATGTGTGAGGGGGAGGGGGGGTATGTGGGAGGGGGAGGGGTGGGGGGGATGTGGGAGGGGGAGGGGGGTATGTGGGAGGGGGGGTTATGTGTTGGAAAAACCAACAAAAACATTGAAAAAAGCAACAAAAACATTGAAAAAAGCATTAAATACGAGGGCTCGGGAAGTGTCTCGGGATAGCTGTCGTTATGATTTGATCCTACTAATAAAGTTTAATTGAATGAACCTGGTCCTGGTCCTGGTCCTGGTCTTACCTTTGTAAGGACCCTGCGAGATGCGGACCGTCTGACCAATCAGCTCGTTGTCTCTGCGTCCTCGGCCCCGCCCCATTCCTCCTCCTCCTCCTCCTCCTCCTCCTCCTCCCCCTCTCTGGGGAGAGCCTGCAGGGAGACAAACAGAGCTAAGACAAAGACATCAACCGGGGGTTACGTCTCGTCTTTCTTTGTCTCCTTCATTCCTTCCTGTCTCCTTCTCTCCTTTCTGTCTCCTTCATTCCTTCCTGTCTCTTTCTTCCTTTCTTTCTGTCTTCTTCCATCCTTTCTTCTTTTCTTTCTGTCTTCTTCCATCCTTTCTTCTTTCTCTTTCATTTCGGTCTCCTCCTCATGTTCTTCCTTCCTTCCTTCCTGTCTCTTAATTCCTGTCTCCTTCCTTCCTGTCTCTTAATTCCTGTCTCCTTCCTTCATGTCTCCTTCCTTCCTTCCTGTCTCTTTCCTTCCTTCCTTCCTGTCTGCTTCCTTCCTGTCTGCTTCCTTCCTTCCTTCCTGTCTGCTTCATTCCTTTATCTTTATTCTTGTCCTTCCTTCCTGTCTCTTTCCTTTCTTCCTGTCTCCGTCATTCCTTTATCTTTATTCTTGTCCTTCCTTCCTTCCTTCCTTCCTGTCTCTTTCCTTCCTTTCTGTCTCCTTCCTTTCTTCCTGTCTCCTTCATCTTTATTCTTGTCCTTCCTTCCTGTCTCCTCCCTGTCTCTTTCCTTCCTTCCTTTCTGTCTCCTTCCTTCCTTCCTGTCTCCTTCCTTCCTTCCTGTCTCCTTCCTTTCTTCCTGTCTCTTTGCTTCCAAGCTGCCAGATGAATGTAATGGAGTAAAAAGTATTTCTCTCTGAATGTAGCGCAGTAGAAGTAGAGAGTGGCATGAAAAGAAATGCCTCGAGTGCAGTACAAGTACCTCAACATCTGGACCTAAGAAGTACATTACACCACTGAATGAAACATGTTGTATTTTAAAAATAATAATAATATAAAACAATCTTTCCCGTCTCAGAGGGTCCCGTCTAACTGCTTCATGTTTTTACACACACACACACACACACACACACACACACACACACCGGCCAAAACTAGAATCTCTGACATGAGGGCAACATGAGGAGAACATGAAGACAACATGAAGACAACATGAGGAGAACATGAGGAGAACATGAAGACAACATGAGGAGAACATGAGGAGAACATGAGGACAACATGAAGACAACATGAAGACAACATGAAGACAACACGAAGACAACACGAAGACAACATGAGGACAACATGAGGGCAAAATGAGGGCAACATGAAGACAACATGAAGACAACATGAGGACAACATGAGGACAACATGAGGGCAAAATGAGGGCAAAATGAGGGCAACATGAAGACAACATGAAGACAACATGAGGACAACATGAGGACAACATGAGGGCAAAATGAGGGCAAAATGAGGGCAACATGAAGACAACATGAAGACAACATGAGGATAACATGAGGACAACATGAAGGCAACATGAGGACAACATGAGGAGAACATGAAGACAACATGAGGAGAACATGAGGGCAACATGAGGGCAACATGAGGGCAACATGAGGAGAACATGAGGAGAACATGAAGACAACATGAAGACAACATGAAGACAACATGAAGACAACATGAGGAGAACATGAAGACAACATGAGGAGAACATGAGGACAACATGAAGACAACATGAAGACAACACGAAGACAACACGAAGACAACACGAAGACAACATGAGGATAACATGAGGACAACGTGAGGGCAAAATGAGGGCAACATGAAGACAACATGAAGACAACATGAGGATAACATGAGGACAACATGAGGGCAAAATGAGGGCAAAATGAGGGCAACATGAAGACAACATGAAGACAACATGAGGAGAACATGAGGAGAACATGAGGGCAAAATGAGGGCAAAATGAGGGCAACATGAAGACAACATGAAGACAACATGAGGATAACATGAGGACAACATGAGGACAACATGAGGGCAAAATGAGGGCAACATGAAGACAACATGAGGACAACATGAGGGCAACATGAAGACAACATGAGGGCAACATGAAGACAACATGAGGAGAACATGAGGACAACATGAAGACAACATGAGGAGAACATGAAGACAACGTGAGGAGAACATGAAGACAACGTGAGGAGAACATGAAGACAACGTGAAGAGAACATGAAGACAACGTGAGGAGAACATGAAGACAACGTGAGGAGAACATGAGGACAACATGAGGACAACATGAGGACAACATGAGGGCAACATGAAGACAACATGAGGACAACATGAGGGCAACATGAAGACAACATGAGGACAACATGAGGAGAACATGAGGACAACATGAGGACAACATGAAGACAACATGAGGACAACATGAAGACAACATGAGGAGAACATGAGGGTTATAACAGTTTCCAAGTAAGCGCTGTAGTCCAACTATCAGGAGACAAGTTATAACTGAGTAAGTCTGGAGACATTACCTTATTTAATCATTAAACTGACAGCCTCCATATTCTAGTTTTATGTTGTAGTTTGTAGACGGTCCCTAAGGTCTCCTGTGTCCCCCCCCCCTCCCCCCTCCTTTATGTCTTGTGCTGGTGTGTACAGAGCTCCTGAAACTCACTTCCTCCTCCGTGGTGCATGGGACTGCTGATGCGAGGGCTCATCGGAGCGAACCCTCCCACGGTGAAGTTGGTCACGTCTCGGGGCTGAAAAGAGGAAAAACAGCTCTCAGGGTCGTATAATAGAGCTCGACAGGCTGCAGGTTTACTTTAAAAAGTGCTCTAAGTGTTTTTTAGGTTTTTTTTAAGGCTACACATTTATTTTTTGTAATATACAGCAAACATCTCACTATCTGCTAGCTGCCTGTCCCCTGAACACACTGTAAAAAACATCTCCTCACTATCTGCTAGCTGCCTGTCCCCAGAACACACTGTAAAAAACATCTCTTCACTATCTGCTAGCTGCCTGTCCCCTGAACACACTGTAAAAAACATCTCCTCACTATCTGCTAGCTGCCTGTCCCCAGAACACACTGTAAAAACATCTCTTCACTATCTGCTAGCTGCCTGTCCCCTGAACACACTGTAAAAAACATCTCCTCACTATCTGCTAGCTGCCTGTCCCCAGAACACACTGTAAAAACATCTCACTATCCGCTAGCTGCCTGTCCCCAGAACACACTGTAAAAACATCTCACTATCCGCTAGCTGCCTGTCCCCTGAACACACTGTAAAAAACATCTCCTCACTATCTGCTAGCTGCCTGTCCCCAGAACACACTGTAAAAAACATCTCCTCACTATCTGCTAGCTGCCTGTCCCCAGAACACACTGTAAAAAACATCTCCTCACTATCTGCTAGCTGCCTGTCCCCAGAACACACTGTAAAAAACATCTCCTCACTATCTGCTAGCTGCCTGTCCCCAGAACACACTGTAAAAACATCTCACTATCCGCTAGCTGCCTGTCCCCAGAACACACTGTAAAAACATCTCCTCATTATCTGCTAGCTGCCTGTCCCCAGAACACACTGTAAAAACATCTCACTATCCGCTAGCTGCCTGTCCCCTGAACACACTGTAAAAAACATCTCCTCACTATCTGCTAGCTGCCTGTCCCCAGAACACACTGTAAAAAACATCTCCTCACTATCTGCTAGCTGCCTGTCCCCAGAACACACTGTAAAAACATCTCACTATCCGCTAGCTGCCTGTCCCCAGAACACACTGTAAAAAACATCTCCTCACTATCTGCTAGCTGCCTGTCCCCAGAACACACTGTAAAAACATCTCACTATCCGCTAGCTGCCTGTCCCCAGAACACACTGTAAAAAACATCTCCTCACTATCTGCTAGCTGCCTGTCCCCAGAACACACTGTAAAAAACATCTCCTCACTATCTGCTAGCTGCCTGTCCCCAGAACACACTGTAAAAAACATCTCCTCACTATCTGCTAGCTGCCTGTCCCCAGAACACACTGTAAAAACATCTCACTATCTGCTAGCTGCCTGTCCCCAGAACACACTGTAAAAACATCTCACTATCCGCTAGCTGCCTGTCCCCAGAACACACTGTAAAAAACATCTCCTCACTATCTGCTAGCTGCCTGTCCCCAGAACACACTGTAAAAACATCTCACTATCTGCTAGCTGCCTGTCCCCAGAACACACTGTAAAAACATCTCCTCACTATCTGCTAGCTGCCTGTCCCCAGAACACACTGTAAAAACATCTCACTATCCGCTAGCTGCCTGTCCCCAGAACACACTGTAAAAAACATCTCCTCACTATCTGCTAGCTGCCTGTCCCCAGAACACACTGTAAAAACATCTCACTATCCGCTAGCTGCCTGTCCCCAGAACACACTGTAAAAAACATCTCCTCACTCCAAAAAATCATTATCGCTTTTTCCCACATTTGTCACTTTTTGAGTTTTTTTGATATTTTTAATGTTGACATTTTCAGCGCTTATTTCGACGGCCCATTTTTTGTGACAGCAAAAATTAACCGAAATTGGTTCAGTTTGACCCAAGGACAACATGAGGGTTGAAAAATAGTGCAATATTCTGCAATATATTGCAATTTTTAACCTTTTTTCCAACTTCTAATTTTTCCCTTCTAATTTCCAACTTCTAATTTTTCACCCCTAGTGACATGACATCACCGACCTTGGATCCGCCCCCACCCCTAGTGACGTCACCGACCTTGGATCCGCCCCCACCCCTAGTGACATCACCGACCTTGGATCCGCCCCCACCCCCACCCCTAGTGACGTGACGTCACCGACCTTGGATCCACCCCCACCCCCACCCGTAGTGACGTGACGTCACTGACCTTGGATCCGCCCCCACCCCCACCCCTAGTGACGTCACCGACCTTGGATCCGCCCCCACCCCCACCCCTAGTGACGTGACGTCACCGACCTTGGATCCGCCCCCACCCCTAGTGACATCACCGACCTTGGATCCACCCCCACCCCCACCCGTAGTGACGTGACGTCACTGACCTTGGATCCGCCCCCACCCCCACCCCTAGTGACGTCACCGACCTTGGATCCGCCCCCACCCCCACCCCTAGTGACGTCACCGACCTTGGATCCGCCCCCACCCCTAGTGACGTCACCAACCTTGGATCCGCCCCCACCCCCACCCCCACCCCTAGTGACGTCACCGACCTTGGATCCGCCCCCACCCCCACCCCTAGTGACGTCACCGACCTTGGATCCGCCCCCACCCCCACCCCTAGTGACGTCACCGACCTTGGATCCGCCCCCACCCCCACCCCTAGTGACGTCACCGACCTTGGATCCGCCGGCCAACACCAGGTGTCGGGTCTTGCAGACGAACATGCCTCCGTTCTCCACCAGCTTCTTACAGTGGAGGAAGGCGAAGCCTCGGAACAGGTGGCGGATCTCCCCCTCGCGGCCCTGCGGAGGAACAAGCACTGCATGGTTACTCTGCACACCACGCTCACACTCGCCATCTTACCCATAAAAACTACAGAATAAATACAGTACCACAAATACACTACAATATTATACATAAATACAATAAAAAAAAACAAATAATTGTACACAGACTGTTCTAATATCGCAATGTTCTAGTCTCAACAACGGAGAGCTTCTTTACATAGAACAGGAACCAGGGATCAAACCACCAACCTTCCGATTGGCAGGCGACCACTCTACCCCTAAGCCACACCACCCATAATAAACACTTGAAATGTCTTCCCATTGGCTGTTGAAACAGGAGACGTCTCTTACGTCCTAAAACCAGCCTCTGGAGACTCCACCAGCTGACTTCTCTATTGGCTGTTGAAACAGGAGACGTCTCTTACATCCTAAAACCAGCCTCTGGAGACTCCACCAGCTGACTTCCCATTGGCTGTTGAAACAGGAGACGTCTCTTACGTCCTAAAACCAGCCTCTGGAGACTCCACCAGCTGACTCCTCTATTGGCTGCTGAAGAGGAGACGTCTCTTACGTCCTAAAACCAGCCTCTGGAGACTCCACCAGCTGACTTCTCTATTGGCTGTTGAAACAGGAGACGCCTCTTACGTCCTAAAACCAGCCTCTGGAGACTCCACCAGCATACTCTCTATTGGCTGCTTAACAGGACACGTCTCTTACGTCCTAAAACCAGCCTCTGAAGATTCCACCAGCATACTCTCTATTGGCTGTAGAACAGGAGACATCTCTTACGTCCTAAAACCAGCCTCTGGAGACTCCACCAGCATACTCTCTATTGGCTGTAGAACAGGAGACGTCCCTTACGTCCTAAAACCAGCCTCTGGAGACTCCACCAGCATACTCTCTATTGGCTGCAGAACAGGAGACAACTCTTACGTCCTAAAACCAGCCTCTGGAGACTCCACCAGCTGACTTCTCTATTGGCTGCTGAACAGGAGACGTCTCTTACGTCCTAAAACCAGCCTCTGGAGACTCCACCAGCATACTCTCTATTGGCTGCTGAACAGGAGACGTCTCTTACGTCCTAAAACCAGCCTCTGGAGACTCCACCAGCTGACTTCCCACTGACTGTTGAAACAGGAAACATCTCTTACGTCCTAAAACCAGTCTCTGGAGACTCCACCAGCTGACTTCTCTATTGGCTGTAGAACAGGAGACGTCTCTTACGTCCTAAAACCAGCCTCTGGAGACTCCACCAGCTGACTTCTCTATTGGTTGTTGAAACAGGAGACGTCTCTTACGTCCTAAAACCAGCCTCTGGAGACTCCACCAGCATACTCTCTATTGGCTGCTGAACAGGACACGTCTCTTACGTCCTAAAACCAGCCTCTGGAGATTCCACCAGCATACTCTCTATTGGCTGCAGAACAGGAGACATCTCTTACGTCCTAAAACCAGCCTCTGAAGATTCCACCAGCATACTCTCTATTGGCTGTAGAACAGGAGACGTCTCTTACGTCCTAAAACCAGCCTCTGGAGACTCCACCAGCATACTCTCTATCGGCTGCAGAACAGGAGACATCTCTTACGTCCTAAAACCAGCCTCTGGAGACTCCACCAGCATACTCTCTATTGGCTGTTGAAACAGGAAACGTCTCTTACGTCCTAAAACCAGCCTCTGGAGACTCCACCAGCTGACTTCCCACTGACTGTTGAAACAGGAAACATCTCTTACGTCCTAAAACCAGTCTCTGGAGACTCCACCAGCTGACTTCTCTATTGGCTGTAGAACAGGAGACGTCTCTTACGTCCTAAAACCAGCCTCTGGAGACTCCACCAGCTGACTTCTCTATTGGTTGTTGAAACAGGAGACGTCTCTTACGTCCTAAAACCAGCCTCTGGAGACTCCACCAGCATACTCTCTATTGGCTGCTGAACAGGACACGTCTCTTACGTCCTAAAACCAGCCTCTGGAGATTCCACCAGCATACTCTCTATTGGCTGCAGAACAGGAGACATCTCTTACGTCCTAAAACCAGCCTCTGGAGACTCCACCAGCATACTCTCTATTGGCTGTTGAAACAGGAAACGTCTCTTACGTCCTAAAACCAGCCTCTGGAGACTCCACAGCAACAGAGTTGCAGCAACCCCTCAGCTGGTTTGAGACGGACCAGACTGCTGAATTGCCCCTCGGGGACATTTAAAGTTATTTGAATTGAAACGTTTCTCTGCGACGTCCTAAAGCGGTTTTGTCTCGTAGTCAGTCTTTTGGTCTGAACCTGGGCCTAATGTTGACGAGGACACTGCAGAGACCAAGCGCCTCGTCCTTACCGAGTGCGGCCCGTCGATGACCTTGACGATGTCTTTGACGTGGATGTTGTTCTGCTCTGAGTCCAGCGCCACGGCGAAGCGGTTGTCCTTCCGCCGGTTCACCGCCTGGTGCCGCACCGTCATCACCTTCCCGTGCATGTTCAGCACCTGAGACACATTCAAAATATATATATAAATACATATAATTAATATTTTAAATATAACATAATAAAAATATATATATAAATATAATTAATATTTTAAATATAACATAATATAATAAAAAATACATATATATAATTAATATTTTAAATATAACAATAAAAAATACATATATATTATTTTAAATATAACATAATATAATAAAAATACATATATATGTAATTAATATTTTAAATATAACATAATAAAATATATATATATATAAATAATTAATATTTTAAATATAATAAAAAATACATATATTATTTTAAATATAACATTATATAATAAAAATACACACATTTATATATATAATTAATATTTTAAATATAACATAATAAAAAATACATATATATATAAAATATATATTTTAAATATAACATAATAAAAAATACATATATATATAAAATATATATTTTAAATATAACATAAAATACACACACATATATATATAATTAATATTTTAAATATAACATAATAAAAAATACATATATATATAAAATTAATATTTTAAATATAACAAAATATAATAAAAATTCATATATATATATAATTAATATTTTAAATATAACATAATAAAAAATACATATATATATAAAATTAACATTTTAAATATAACATAATATAATAAAAAATACATATATATAAAATTAACATTTTAAATATAACATAATATAATAAAAAATACATATATATATAAAATTAACATTTTAAATATAACATAATATAATAAAAAATACACATATATAAATAAATACATATATATACACATTGTATGAATTCCTATTGTGTGTGTACGATGTAGTGAAATTAAATTTTAACATTTTAACCCATCCTAAGTTTTATTTATTATTTATTTATTAATTCAGGACAATGCACATTGATGAACATGTATAGCAGATTGTAGCCCGAGGGATGATCTCCGTCTGCAGTCCATCAACTGTGTTGATTGTTGTATTTTTAAGGCGGGGAATATCTATTTTTTAGCAACACATTGAACTTTTGTTTCAGTGTCTTTAAATTTGATTTCTTTTTACATTTCACTACAGAAGTATTTCCCTCTGCTCCTGTGCTGGAACGGTTTTTGGACGTATTATACTTTCATTGTTGTGGACTGGTGGTATAATGGTGGTGATGGTTAAACTGGGTAACCTCTTGCTGTTTATGAATTGCATGAGTACAGCAGTACAAAACACCTTCATTCAAAGTATGAGGGAGACATCACATATCCAGTGTGTCTCTCAGGTAATATCAGAGCATTCGGATGTATGATTTTAAAATTAAGGGCTTAAAAGTAAAGATATATTGACATTTTTTCAGGTTGTAAAGGGCATATTTAACTATCCTTCAGGCCACTCTACCACTACACAGATGTACCCGTGTATGTGTGTGTGTGTGTGTGTGCCGTGGTGAGGACTATTACCTGAAACGTCTCTCTCTCAAGTCGGACAATGACGCCGACGGTCTGGGGGTCCAGCTGGACCAGCTCGCCCCACTCATGTTGCCCGCCGGCGTCCACGCCGGACGCCGTCTCCGAGCAGAGCTGCAGGTCTCTAGGCAACACCTTCAACTGCAGGCGCACGCACACACACACACACAGAGAGAGACGCACGCACAAACAGAGAGACAGACAAGCACAGACACACACAAACACAGAGACAGACACGCACACGCACATGCACAGAGACACACACATAGAGAGACACGCACGCACACACACACACACACACACACACACACACACACACGACACGCACGCACACACACACACACACACACACACACACGCGCAAGCACATGCAGACACGCACACACAGAGACACGCGCACGCGCAAACACAGAGACAGACATGCACAGACACACACAGACAGACATGCACACACACAAGCACAGACATGCACACACACAAGCACAGACATGCACACACACAAGCACAGAGACATGCACACACACGCAGAGAGACATGCACACACACGCAGACAAGCACACACACAGTGAGACACGCACGCGTGCACACACACACAAACACAGAGACACACACACACACACACAGAGAGGCACGCACACACAGAGACACACATATGATTATTAATATATCATGTGACTATAAGATCAGGTTGAATCGGCGCAAAAATCCCAGTTTTTGGTCTGGTTTGTTTTGCAAATTCGGGAAATAGAAGAACGACCATGAGCAACGTGTTGTGTATTAGTCCGAGCAAATGTTCCACTCTGGGGAGGAATTATTGGCAATAATCGGTTGATGCAGCTGCCTGAGGACAGATAACGAGTACGGAGAACTAGAGAAAGAAGAGAATAAATGAGCTGTGTAACAAACTATATTAGGAACAGAAGCTGTAGGAGGGCAGCAGAGTCAGCAGCGCCTTTATTATTATTATTATTATTAATATATCATGTGGTTCTAGGGAGCAACAAGCCACGCTTTTGTTTTGTTTTGCACAATCGGGAGAAGAATAAGAAAAACAATTTCCAATGTTGTTTTTTCTGGATCTTTCCATTCATATTAAAGTCAGCCAAAAACCAGCTGACACAGAGAGAGTTCAGAGGTGAAGTCCCGAGGACAGATGTGTGTAACGTCGGGCTGACGTGGAAGGTTAAAGGAACAGCGGAGCGTACCTCGTGCATGGTGAGGTCGGAGAAGAGGATGACGAAGTTCTCCTCCACCCGGACGATGAGGCCGGTGTCGCCCTCGTACCGCCCGGCGATCACCTTCACGTGGTCGCCCATCCGGAAATACTTCCTCAACTCATGGGCCGGGAACTCCAGCGGGTCCTGGGGGACATCACAGGCAGGACATTTTACAAGTGTGTGCGTGTGTCTGTGTGTGTGTTTTTGCGTGCGTGCGTGCATGTGTGTGTCTGTCTGTCTCTGCATGTGTCTGTTTATACTGTCTCTTTGTGCATGTGTGAGTTTTTATACTGTGTGTGTGTGTGTGTGTGTCTGTGTGTTTGTCCCCGTGTCTGTGTGTGTGTGTGTGTGTCCCTGTGTGTGTGTGTGTCCCTGTGTGTTTGTCCCCGTGTCTGTGTGTGTGTGTGTGTGTCCCTGTGTGTGTGTGTGTCCCTGTGTGTTTGTCCCCGTGTCTGTGTGTGTGTGTCCCTGTGTGTGTGTGTGTCCCTGTGTGTGTGTCCCTGTGTGTGTGTGTGTGTGTCCCTGTGTGTGTGTGTCCGTCCGTGAGTGTGTGTGTTTGTGTGTGTGTGTGTGTCCCTGTGTGTGTGTGTGTGTTTGTGTGTGTGTTTGTCCCCCTGTGTGTGTGTGTGTTTGTCCTCGTGTGTGTGTGTGTGTGTGTGTTTGTCCCAGTGTGTCTGTGTGCGTGTGTGCATGTCTGTCTGTGTGTGTGTGTGTGTGTGTGTGTGTGCATGTCTGTTTGTCTGTGTGCCTGCGCGCGCGTCTGTGTGCGTGCATGTGTGTCTCTGTCTCTGTGTTAGTGTTTGTACTGTGTCTGAGTGTTTGCGTTTGTCTGTGTGTGTGTGTGTGTGTGTGTGTGTGTGTATGAGCGCGTTTCCGTGTACGTATGTCCGTGTGCATGTGTGAGTGTTTATACTGTGTGTGTGTGCGGGTGGGCGCGCGCGTGTGTGTGTGTGTGTCTGCCTCTGCATGTGTCTGTTTATACTGTCTCTTTGTGCATGTGTGAGTTTTTAATACTATGTGTCTGTGTGTGTGAGTGTTTATACTGTGTGTGTGTG
>CM057239.1:31832810-31900310 GCA_029931835.1 Etheostoma nigrum
ATCAGAGCAGAGGATTTACAGAGCTCCACCTCGCGGGCCAATCAGAGCAGAGGATTTACAGAGCTCCACCTCGCGGGCCAATCAGAGCAGAGGATTCAAATTAGTAATGTCAAAAAATAAAATTCTTACTGTGTCGGTGAACTGGTAGGCGATGAACTTCCTCATCAGTGCGATGGCCGTCACCCTCTCTTCACCAATCTAGAAAAGACAAGACATGCTGAGGAACTCTGTGTGTGTGTGTGTCTGTAAATGTAACTGTGAAGGCACGCATGTGTGTGTGTGTCTGTGTGTGCATGTATGTATGTATGTATGTGGGTGTGTGTAAATGTAAAGGCACGAATGTGTGTGTGTGTGTCTGTGTGTATGTATATGTGTGTGTGTGTGTGTGTGTATGTATATGTGTGTGTGTGTGTGTGTGTGTGTGTGTAAATGTAACTGTGAAGGCACAAATGTGTGTGTGTCTGTGTAGTATGTATGTATGTGGGTGGGTGTGCGTGTGCATGCATGTGTGCGTGAGTGAGTGTGTGTGTGTGTGCATGCACGTGTATGTGTGTGTGCATGCACGTGTATGTGTGTGTGTGAGTGAGAGTGTGTGTGCATGCGTGTGTGTGTGTGTGCATGCACGTGTATGTGTGCGTGAGTGAGCGTGTGTGTGTGTGTGAGTGTGTGCATGCATGTGTGTGAGTGTGTGCATGCGTGTGTATGGGAATGTGTGTGAATGTTTGTGTGTGTGTGTGTGTGTGTGTGTGTGTGGAACAAAAGGAAACACACCCTACACTTGACCGTCCACAGATTGGGATCCCTGGTGACGACAAACACATTTAAAGATTATGACATCATCATTTTCCAACAGAGTCCCGATCTAATAGGCTGCAGGTGTCTGGATGCTGATTGGTGGACGAGGTTTTTACGTACTTGACCCCGGGAAGCAGCTGCTGCTGGGTGATGTCATCAGAGAGCTCCTCGGACCCTCCGGAGTAACTGCACGCCGCAGAAAAACAGGATGGACAAGTTAATAATCACTTAAAGTACTTTATAGAAAGTACTTTAGATCACTGCAGGGTAAAATCCTGCCTGTTGTATGTATAGAATAGAATAGAAAGCCTTTAATGTCATTATACACAAGTACACAGTACCTGTGCAATGAGATTGAAGCAATCCCTTTACAGTGTTGACACAAAACCAATATATCGACGTATTGGCCGATATATCGACGTATTGGCCGATATATCGACGTATTGGCCGATATATCGACGTATTGGCCGATATATCGACGTATTGGCCGATATATCGACGTATTGGCCGATATATCGACGTATTGGCCGATATTAGGTATTTCCCGATATATCGGTATCAGTAATTATAATGTCCGATTTAACCCTCGTGTTTTCGTCCCGTTGAACTGCAACTTTGTGTTTTTCTGAGTTGAAATTTCAACATTTTGTTGTTCTTTTTCTACACTTTTTCTCAATGTTTTTGTCAATTTTATTCCTATTTTGTCACTTAAAAAAAATAAAATAAAAAAAAATATTAATTATATTTTAGTCAATTTTTTTTTTAACAATTTCTTTGTCACTTTTTCCGGGCCACTTTTGCAGCGTTTAAAAAAAAAATAAAAAGGAGAAGGTTTTTGTTCCTTTTTGTAGTTTTTTTTTCAACATTTGTCACTTTTTTCCAACATTCCTTTCTGATATAGAAAGTTTTTGTAAACCGGTCCAATTTGACCCGAGGACAAAAAGGTTAAAAAATAATAATAAAAAACATCAAGAGAGTTATTTCAAGACACTTTACAGAGAGAGTAGGTCTAGACCACACTTATAATATATATATATAAATCTTGAATTAACAGCCAGGGATACACAGGTGTGTTGCCAGGTGTGTTGCCAGGTGCGTTGCCAGGTGCGTTGCTAAGGGGGGACAGCACACAGCTTTTCATCGTGTCAGGTTAGATTAATGTGCAAAAGAAAATAAATGGGTCACAGCACCGAACATGCAGCCAGATCGTGGACATTGATTATTGGTTAATAATAACCAATAATCAATTGTTTAGTTAGCGCCTCATTTGTAAAAGACTCGACTGATACTTTTGGAAATTTAACCGGGGAAGATTGTTTTTGGCATAAAAAACAACAACAATGATTTCAACAATTCACGAGCCTTTCAGTGTCCATAAAAGTCCATATTATATGTGAAATAAAGAGCTGTGCTTTCTGCCATTGAAGTTAATGAGGAGAATTTGTGGGATTTTATATTTTTTGGCGACCAAAACGTCTGGAAACCTAACCGGGGGAGATTTTTGAAGTCACGTATATACTCACTGTTCCCCTCCCGAGGACTTGGCGTATTTCCTCATGTAATATTCACCCAGGGCCTCCTCTCTGGAGTCTCTGTAACACACACAAACACACACAGGCCATGTTACACATCATAAACCCAGGGAGACCGGTGATTACTGGATAATGTGCTGCATACAGAGGTCAGTGTGAGGTGGTTTCCCTGCAAAGCAGCTCAATTAGCAACAGAAGCTAATTACCTGCCGCAAAAACCCTTAAGAAATGAGATGATACAAGAGGAGAGGAAACAAGAAAGGAGAGAGGAAACAAGAGGAGAGGACACAAGAGAGAAAAGGAAACAACAGAGGAGAGGAAAGAAGAGAGGATAGAGGAAGCAAGAAAGGAGAGGATATGAGAGGAGAGGATACACGAGAGGAAAGGAAACAACACAGGAGAGGAAAGAAGAGAGGAGAGAGGAAACAAGAAAGGAGGGAGGAAACAAGAGAGGAGAGAGGAAACAGAAGAGGATAGAGGAAGCAAGAAAGGAGAGGATATGAGAGGAGAGGATACACGAGAGGAAAGGAAACAACACAGGAGAGGAAAGTAGAGAGGAAACAAGAAAGGAGGGAGGAAACAAGAGGATACAAGAGAAGTGAGGAAACAAGGAGATGATACAAGAGGAGAGGAAACAAGAAAGGAGAGAGGAAACAAGAGGAGAGGACACGAGAGAGGAAAGGAAACAACAGAGGAGAGGAAACAAGAGAGGATAGAGGAAGCAAGAAAGGAGAGGATATGAGAGGAGAGGATACACGAGAGGAAAGGAAACAACACAGGAGAGGAAAGAAGAGAGGAGAGGATACACGAGAGGAAAGGAAACAACACAGGAGAGGAAAGAAGAGAGGAGAGAGGAAACAAGAAAGGAGGGAGGAAACAAGAGAGGAGAGAGGAAACAGAAGAGGAAACAAGAGAAGAGACTGAACAAGAAATTAGATGATACAAGAGGAGAGGAAACAAGAAAGGAGAGAGGAAACAAGAAGACAGGACACAAGAGAGGAAAGGAAACAACAGAGGAGAGGAAACAAGAGAGGATAGAGGAAGCAAGAAAGGAGGGAGGAAACAAGAGAGGAGAGAGGAAACAGAAGGAGAGGACACAGGAGAGGAAAGGAAACAACAGAGGAGAGGAGAAGACACGAGAGGAAAGGAAACAACACAGGAGAGGAAACAAGAGAGGATAGAGGAAACAAGAAAGGAGAGGATATGAGAGGAGAGGATACACGAGAGGAAAGGAAACAGAGAGGAAACAAGAGAAGAGAGAGGAAACAAGAGAGGAGAGGATACAAGAGTTAGAGTTCCTAAAGAACTCTAGTTTCTGTAAATGGCGACAGCTGTGTGTGTGAGTGTGAGTGTGAGTGTGTGAGTGTGAGAGTGAGTGTGTGTGTGAGAGTGAGTGTGTGTGAGTGTGTGTGTGTGTGAGTGTGAGTGTGTGTGTGTGTGTGAGTGTGTGTGTGTGTGTGTGTGTGTCCGTCACCTCCAGAGGTTCTGCAGCCTTCTGGACCCCGAGTGGTCTTCATCCAGGACCACATGGTCGATGTTGGACACTGAGGGGGGGGGGGGGTTATATTCATTTAATTTACTGTTTATTGATCCCCAGGCGGGAAATTACACACACACACACACACACACACACACACACACACACACACACAGGGCCTGACACACACACACACTCTCACACACACACACACTTTATGAGTCCATGTATTCTGAATGTGCACTTTGAGTTGGTTCACATTCTGTAATTGTCTCACTGTATGTGTGTACTGGGTATTGCAACTCTGTGTGTGTGTGTGTGTGTGTCAGGCCCTGTGTGTGTGTGTGTGTGTGTGTGTGTGTGTGTGTCAGGCCCTGTGTGTGTGTGTGTGTGTGTGTGTGTGTGTGTGTGTGTCAGGCCATGTGTGTGTGTGTGTGTTTATATATTATAACTGTATATGACATGTAATCAGGGCATTATTGGAAATGATAGCTTGCTCTCAATTGGCCCTCCATGAATAAACATACAGTGAGTGTGTGTGTATGTGTGTGTGCACGTGTGTGTGTGTGTGTGTGCGTGTGTGTGCGCGCGTGTGTGTGCATAATGTAAAGAAATCTTTTTTAAGATTTAAAAAAAATGCAGTTAAGAACAGACTTACCTTCAGCCTCTTCTGCTCACCATCGGCCAATGAGAGAGGGAGAATAGGGAGAGGAAGAGGAGGAAAGAGGAAGAGCGTAGCGGAGATAAAGTAGGGGAAGGAAGAAGGACAGAGAAGTGAAAGAAGAGAAGGGAAAAGGAGAGTTGAGAAAACCAAAAAAGGGAGAGAGGGAGGGAGGTAAAGGGTGTGGAGAAGCAGAAGAAAAGTAAGAGGAAGAGATGGAGATCAGGAGCCAATGAGAAGGAAGGAAGGTGAGAAAGAGGAGAAAATGGCAGGATGGGAGAAAAGGGAAGAAAAGGTAAAGCATGAGGAGAGAAAAGGAGGGGAAAGTGTGGGAAAAAGATGTTGGAACGAACAAACATGAAGAGGAAAAGAGGGGGATGAAGAGGTGAAGACGGTGTTCATCGGGGCGGACAGGAGCAGACAGGCAGCCACGACGCAAAGCATGATGGGAAAAAAAACAAAGAAAAACAAACTGGTTAATTGGACGGTGACAGTGAGAAGCACGAGACGAGTGGAGGTGTAACAAGTACAGCAGAAACTCAGCGACTGTAGGTAACCGACGGCAACGACAGACTCCCCCGACGAGAGTCGCTTAGCGACAAGTAGCCTCTGAGATGCTAACGAGAGACGTCTGTAACGTCAACACAACACTGCTGGCTACAAGTTAGCATCAAACACAACACTGCTGGCTACAGGTTAGCATCAAACACAACACTGCTGGCTACAAGTTAGCATCAAACACAACACTGCTGGCTACAGGTTAGCATCAAACACAACACTGCTGGCTACAAGTTAGCATCAAACACAACACTGCTGGCTACAAGTTAGCATCAAACACAACACTGCTGGCTACAAGTTAGCATCAAACACAACACTGCTGGCTACAAGTTAGCATCAAACACAACACTGCTGGCTACAGGTTAGCATCAAACACAACACTGCTGGCTACAAGTTAGCATCAAACACAACACTGCTGGCTACAAGTTAGCATCAAACACAACACTGCTGGCTACAAGTTAGCATCAAACACAACCCTGCTGGCTACAAGTTAGCATAAAAAACAACACTGCTGGCTACAAGTTAGCATCAAACACAACCCTGCTGGCTACAAGTTAGCATCAAACACATACCCTGCTGGCTACAAGTTAGCATCAAACACAACACTGATGGCTACAAGTTAGCATCAAACACAACACTGCTGGCTACAAGTTAGCATCAAACACAACCCTGATGGCTACAAGTTAGCATCAAACACAACACTGCTGGCTACAAGTTAGCATCAAACACAACACTGCTGGCTACAAGTTAGCATCAAACACAACACTGCTGGCTACAAGTTAGCATCAAACACAACACCGCTGGCTACAAGTTAGCATCAAACACAACCCTGCTGGCTACAAGCTAGCATCAAACACAACACCGCTGGCTACAAGTTAGCATCAAACACAACACTGCTGGCTACAAGCTAGCATCAAACACAACACTGCTGGCTACAAGTTAGCATCAAACACAACACTGCTGGCTACAAGTTAGCATCAAACACAACACCGCTGGCTACAAGTTAGCATCAAACACAACCCTGCTGGCTACAAGCTAGCATCAAACACAACACCGCTGGCTACAAGTTAGCATCAAACACAACAAAGGCTGTCAGTTGGATGGTGTGTTGAGCTAACGTTAGCAACCAAAGAACAATAGATAGCTACCACGTTTCTGAAATGATTTCCATCTTCTGTTATTGTTTGTAATGAGAAAACTTTATTATTATTATTATTATTCTTGGGCATGCGCAGACGACAGCCATTTTGGACTCTGTTTGTAACAAAAACAAAACATGCCAACTTTCTAACAGGTAGCAGGGTGGATTGCCCTCGGTGCTTCCTCGCGTTAGGCTCACAGATACAGTGAGTGCTGACATGATGAGGTGGTGGTGGGGAGGGGGAGGGGGGGGGAGGGGTAGGGGGGGCATACATTCTGGGACATGTTTTTACTGATATTCAATTCTCTTGCTTCAGAGACACATGGATACAGACATGGAAACAGAGCGTCTGGAGTAGAATTACCGTTAGCTGGAGAGGACACGCGTGGCGAGAGAGGGACACCAAGAGGACAGAGAGAGTTCAGGTCAGACGACATGTTCAGGTCAGACGACATGTTCAGGTCAGACGACATGTTCAGGTCAGACATGTTCAGGTCAGACATGTTCAGGTCAGACATGTTCAGGTCAGACATGTTCAAGTCAGACATGTTCAAGTCAGACATGTTCAAGTCAGACATGTTCAAGTCAGACATGTTCAAGTCAGACATGTTCAAGTCAGACATGTTCAAGTCAGACATGTTCAGGTCAGACATGTTCAGGTCAGACATGTTCAGGTCAGACATGTTCAAGTCAGACATGTTCAGGTCAGACATGTTCAGGTCAGACATGTTCAAGTCAGACATGTTCAAGTCAGACATGTTCAGGTCAGACATGTTCAGGTCAGACATGTTCAAGTCAGACATGTTCAGGTCAGATATGTTCAGGTCAGACATGTTCAGGTCAGACATGTTCAGGTCAGACATGTTCAGGTCAGACATGTTCAAGTCAGACATGTTCAGGTCAGACATGTTCAAGTCAGACATGTTCAAGTCAGACATGTTCAAGTCAGACATGTTCAGGTCAGATATGTTCAGGTCAGACATGTTCAGGTCAGACATGTTCAGGTCAGACATGTTCAGGTCAGACATGTTCAGGTCAGACATGTTCAAGTCAGATATGTTCAGGTCAGATATGTTCAGGTCAGATATGTTCAGGTCAGACATGTTCAGGTCAGACATGTTCAGGTCAGACATGTTCAAGTCAGACATGTTCAGGTCAGACATGTTCAGGTCAGACATGTTCAAGTCAGACATGTTCAAGTCAGACATGTTCAGGTCAGACATGTTCAGGTCAGACATGTTCAAGTCAGACATGTTCAGGTCAGATATGTTCAGGTCAGACATGTTCAGGTCAGACATGTTCAGGTCAGACATGTTCAGGTCAGACATGTTCAAGTCAGACATGTTCAGGTCAGACATGTTCAAGTCAGACATGTTCAAGTCAGACATGTTCAAGTCAGACATGTTCAGGTCAGATATGTTCAGGTCAGACATGTTCAGGTCAGACATGTTCAGGTCAGACATGTTCAGGTCAGACATGTTCAGGTCAGACATGTTCAGAATCACCTACACACGCTCTGCTTCACACGGCAACACTTAGAGGACAAATAACGGACTCTAAATGGGGCAATAATACGGCACCGGAGCCTAAAGCACGTTATCTAACCGATAGAAGAGCTAAACTGATCCGGGGCCTGATTTCAGAGCCTGAGCTTCTCCCTGATGCTCCAGAAGTGTGTGTGTGTGTGTGTGTGTGTGTGTGTGTGTGTGTGTGTGTGTGTGTGTGTGTTATATATAAATTAATATATTAATGTGTTGATATTTATTTTAAAGTTCCTGGAGAGGATAATTGACAACAACTTAGAGTTTAGGCAAGAAGAGAGAGAAAAAAAAACACAAAAATGTCCAAAAGGAAAAATAGTAAGTTTTGTATAAATACACAGGATCTAATAAGACATGTGTATTTATACACACACACACACACACACACACACACACAGGCCTGAACTACACACACATGCTCAGGTCCTATACATGCACTAATAGAGAGATGTCAGAGTGTGTGCTGGACCAGCGCCCTGAGCGGCTGAGGGGGGTTTGGTGCCTTGCTCAAAGGCACCTGGCAGTGCCCAGGAGGTGAACTGGAACCTCTCCAGCTACCAGTCCACACTCAGTACTTTGGTCCGAACGGGAACTTGAACCAGCGACCCTCCGATTCCCAACCAAACTCCCTACAGACAGAGCTACTGCCCCCCCAAATATACATATATATATACTGTATATATATATATATATATATATATATATATATATATATATATATATATATATAACATTACAGGGTACTAGGGCTGCATGATATGAGGAAAATATGCGATAAGGATGTTGAATATCGCGATAACAATATTTCTAGCGATAAATAAATAAATAAATAAATAAATGGAGTTGCTCACCTTTCTCTAGAATGTCTTCGGCTCCTTCCTCCCACTGATCCTCTTCGTCCTCGTACTCGTCGTCCACGTCTAGACAGAGAGGACACAAGGACAACAGCATCACAGCTCTGCAGCAGCTCGTTAGAAACACAGTGGGGGGGGGGGGGATGAGGATCAGGGCTCGGCCGATGCTGGGTTGGCGGGGCCGTCGGACTCGAGTCCGGTCTTGGGCTCAAAGGCGGGTTTTCTAGGGCCTCGGACTCGTCTCGGAGTCGCTCGTATGTGGGAGCTCTAAAAATAAAACTATTCTTAGAATAGCTTTATTTTTTTATTTTTTATTGTATTTTTCTCTTTTTTTTTACCTGTAGTACTTTGAGATCTTTTGATGAAAAGTGCATTATAAATAAAATGTATTATTATTAATCTGTTCATGTTTTGTAAGGCGTTTCTGGATTATATATATCTCTAAAGGCCCAATAACGGCCGGGGCACCAGTTAAAGAGGGACGCGGAAGTGGTTTTGGTACCGGCTTCGTCCAGGATGAACCCTCCGTGGCGGGGCTTCTTCCTGGGCCGGTCCTCATCGTCCTCCTCCTCCTCTTCGTCATACTCCTCCTCGTCCTCCAGGTCCTCGCCCTCCTCCTCCGCTACCTTGTCGCTGCCCACGGGGCTGCCCGTCTCCTCCTCGGGAAGAGACAGAAACAAACTGACGCTTTACTTCAAAAGTACTAATACCACTCAGGCTACAAGCTGAAGTACTAATACCACTCAAGCTAAAGTACTAATACCACAAGCTGAAGTCCTGCATTTCAAATGTTACTGCAGTAAATGTAGGTACATAACATAAGTATCATCATAAATAAAGTTAGGACACACCTTCTCGCTATTTTCTGACGTTTAACATTCATTAAACATTTTTTGGGGAATTTTGTTTTAAATAATTGAATTTATTCATCAACCATTACTAAGAACTTTTTTTACTCTTACTCAAGTAATTATTTGGATGACTACTTTTACTTGAGTCATATTATTCTGAAGTAACAGTACTTTTACTTGAGTACAGTTTTTGGCTACTCTACCCACCTCTGCCTGTATTGCATATATGTGTACTGCATATATGAGCACTGCACATATGTGTGTGTACTGCACATATGTGTACTGCACATATGTGTGTACTGCACATATGTGTGTGTACTGCACATATGTGTGTGTACTGCACATATGTGTGTGTACTGCACATATGTGTGTGTATTGCATATATGTGTACTGCATATATGAGTACTGCATATATGAGTACTGCATATATGAGTACTGCATATATGTGTACTGCATATATGAGCACTGCATATATAACTACATTATACTTGGCCGTGACATAATAAATACACTGTTAAGTACCAATAAAATACACAATATGCTACAGAACATGCTTTCTCTAAGAGCACATATTCTCAGCCTTTGTATCCGCCCTGTGGTTTGATTTTTGGGAACTTTATTCCACTTTAACGCGCCACTTTCCACCCCAATGTTTACCTGTGCGCACCGGGCAGTTAGCATGGCTAACTTAGCTTAGCGGTTAGCATGTACCTCATTCTCCACCTCCTCGGCCTCTCCGTCGCTGCTGCGCTCGCTCTGGTTGTCGGAGAAGTCGCTGTCGTCGCTGTCAGACATCCTGGGTCCCCGGAGCACACTAAAAACCCCAAAACCGCTTCATTAAAAGTTAAAAACCCGACAGTTAAAGACACCGCTAACGGCTAAGCTAGCAGCGCCGGAGCATCCGGGTCATAACAACCAGCCCGGGCCTAGCAAAGCATGCTAACGCTATTTTTTACGGATATCTCCAAAACAACGGCAATCAAATGATACTTAATGAGCGCTGCGGTTGGTACTCACCCGTTTCACCTCCCGCTGCCGTTTTTTATTTTATAAGTTGACTCATAAAAGTAAATATCCCCGTATTTCGATTAGTCTGACGCTTCTCACGTCTTCTTGGAGAGCCGCGAGATTTCGAAAAGCTGGGGGAAGTCTCGCGGGTTTTGGGGGGGGCGGCTGTTGTCATGAGAGAGAGAGAGAGAGAGAGAGAGAGAGAGAGAGAGAGAGAGAGAGAGAGAGAGAGAGAGAGAGAGAGAGAGAGAGAGAGAGAGAGAGAGAGAGAGGTCTCACTCTGCGTCTGAAAATATCTTCACGCAAAACAGTACACAGAGGACACAAAACAGTACACAGAGGACACAAAACAGTACACAAAGTACGCAAAACAGTACACAGAGTACTCAAAACAGTACACAGAGCACGCAAAACAGTACCCAGAGTACGCAAAACAGTACACAGAGTACACAAAACAGTACACAGAGTACTCAAAACAGTACACAGAGCACGCAAAACAGTACACAGAGGACACAAAACAGTACACAGAGTACAAAAAACAGTACACAAAGTACGCAAAACAGTACACAGAGTACTCAAAACAGTACACAGAGCACACAAAACAGTACCCAGAGTACACAAAACAGTACACAGAGGACACAAAACAGTACACAGAGGACACAAAACAGTACACAGAGTACAAAAAACAGTACACAAAGTACGCAAAACAGTACACAGAGTACTCAAAACAGTACACAGAGCACGCAAAACAGTACCCAGAGTACGCAAAACAGTACACAGAGTACTCAAAACAGTACACAGAGCACGCAAAACAGTACCCAGAGTACACAAAACAGTACACAGAGTACACAAAACAGTACACAGAGTAGGCAAAACAGTACACAGAGGACACAAAACAGTACACAGAGTACAAAAAACAGTACACAAAGTACGCAAAACAGTACACAGAGTACTCAAAACAGTACACAGAGCACGCAAAACAGTACCCAGAGTACGCAAAACAGTACACAGAGTACACAAAACAGTACACAGAGTACTCAAAACAGTACACAGAGCACGCAAAACAGTACCCAGAGTACACAAAACAGTACACAGAGTACACAAAACAGTACACAGAGTAGGCAAAACAGTACACAGAGTAGGCAAAACAGTACACAGAGGACACAAAACAGTACACAGAGTACACAAAACAGTACACAGAGTACTCAAAACAGTACACAGAGCACGCAAAACAGTACCCAGAGTACACAAAACAGTACACAGAGTACACAAAACAGTACACAGAGTACACAAAACAGTACACAGAGTAGGCAAAACAGTACACAGAGGACACAAAACAGTACACAGAGTATGCAAAACAGTACACAGAGGACATAAAACAGTACACAGAGTGGGCAAAACAGTACACAGAGTACGCAAAACAGTACACAGAGTACACAAAACAGTACACAGAGTACACAAAACAGTACACAGAGTACATAAAACAATACAGAGAACACAAAACAGTACACAGAGTACACAAAACAGTACACAGAGTACATAAAACAATACAGAGAACACAAAACAGTACACAAAATGACACATAAAAAGACAGGATAAAACTCAGAATAAATACATTAGAATATTTTAACAGTTTTAGTATTTTAAAAGTATTTTTAAGTTTTCTGTTTTCATCCATTTGCAAATAAAAAGTTTCAAAATAAACTTTATTTTTCAAAAAATACTCAAATTAACTTTTTTTAAAATTTTATAACAAAATAATAAAATATATATGTATGTTTTTATGTATATTGTTTTTCACAAGGAACTATAATTCATACAAAAAAGTATTTTTCAATCAATATCATTCAAATTAAAAAATATATATTTTATTTTGAAAGAAAATCTAAAACATCTTAGAGAAACATTCAGTATCCAAAATATAATTTCTAAAAATATTTTAAAACATGAACATTCATTAAAGATTTTTTGGGGAATTTTGTTTTAAATAATTAACTTCATTCATCAACAATTACAATTAATGTCAGATACATATAAATACCAATGTCTCAAAAATACATAAAAAATACAAAAAACTATTGTACATTAGGCAAAGTGGACTGTAATTAAATTATATATATATATATATATATATATATATATATATATATATATATATATATATATATATATATATATAATCTAAAAAATAAAGAGGTTCAAAATAAACTTTTTTCTAAATAAACTTCTTTTTCACAATGAACTATAATATAATAAAAAAGTATTGTTCAATCAATATAATTGAATTTAAAAAAACATATATTTTATTTTGAAAGAAAATGTAAAACATCTTAGAGAAACATTCAATATCCAAAATATAATTTCTAAAAATATTTACTATAATTCAAACAAAAAGTATTTTTCAATCAACATCAGTTGAATAATGATTGTAATTAAACAACTAGACTATAAAATAATAAAAAGGTGATTTGTGGTTGATAAACATTACATTTAGCGAATAAATATGTATAAATAAAAATAAAGTGAAGAGTGATTGCTCCCTCTCACAGAAAACATCTCTGACGCGTCGTGACGCCACTACGTTCGACGGCAGTGGACGCGCTGTTTTCGAGGAGACTCGGGAGTGTTCGTGTAGACTCGGGAGTGTTCGTGTAGTCGGCGCCGCTGCCGGTGGAGTAAACACGTTTAGAGGTCCCTCCGTAGCTCCGTTAGCCGCCCGGTCGGACATGAACAGCGTCGGGGAAGCCTGCACCGACCTGAAGCGGGAGTACGACCAGTGCTTCAACCGCTGGTTCGCCGAGAAGTTCCTGAAGGGGGACCGGAGCGGCGACCCGTGCACCGAGACCTTCAGGAAGTACCAGGGCTGCGTGCAGAAGGCCATCAAGGAGAAGGAGATCCCGATCGACGGGGTGGAGTTCATGGGCCCCAGCAAGGACAGGCCAGAGAGCTGAGGGGGGCCAGGCCGGGCCAGGCCAGGCCAGGCCACCGGGCCTCTGGGCCTACTGAGCATGCGCAGAAGCAGACCCAAGCCAGGTGCTGTACTATATTACCGGAGGAGTGCGGCCATCGGGGCCTACTGAGCATGCGCAGAAGCAGACCCAAGCCAGGTGCTGTACGGTACTATTACCGGAGGAGTGCGGCCATCGGGGCCTACTGAGCATGCGCAGAAGCAGACCCAAGCCAGAGACTGTACTATATTACCGGAGGAGTGCGGCCATCGGGGCCTACTGAGCATGCGCAGAAGCAGAGACGCTGGATGTTGGAGCCCGGATGAATTAAGGATGTTTTTGTTTTTTTGGGTTCAACCTGTTGCTTACTGAGCATGCGCAGAAGCAGAGACGCTGTTGGACCTGTGTGTACGATGTTTTAGCTGATTTTGGACGTTGTTTTTGTTGCTTACTGTGTGTGTGTGTGTTTGTGTGTGTGTGTGTGTTTGTGTGTGGACATTTTCTTTGTTTTGTTGATTTTAAACCTGTTGCTTGTATTCTGGAGGATTTAACATGAATGTGGGCTGCTTATAGTCGAATAATCAATCAGCAACTGTTATAATTGAGTTATGCATAAAGTAAAGACTCAGATCTCTCTGCTCTCTCTGGATGGTTTTTGGGGGGGTTGGATAAAAGAAGACACTTGAAGTCATCTAACTTAACTTAAGAGCCAGACAGTTTAGTGAAATGCTTTTATTTTGAAAAGAAGTCTAATATCTTTCAGCACATCGCTGTCTTACTTACAGTCTGGGTCTCATAAAGCCCCCAAAATATGGCAAAAAGTTCCTTTGTCATCATAGAAAAAAGCCTCAATACCAACTTTAACCCTCCTGTCGTCCTCGGGTCACATTTGACCCGTTTTACAAAAACCTTTATCACAACTATGACAAATTCTTTTTTAAATGCCGAAAAAGTGACAAAAAAACATCAGAAAAAGCGACTAAAATTGTCAAAAAATTGACTAAAACATAATTAAAAAAGTGACAAAGAAATTGGAATAAAATTGACAAAAAACTTGTTGAGAAATCAACAAAAACTATTTTTTTTTAAATGCTGAAAAAGTGACAAAAAATTTGGAAAAAGTGCCAAAAAAACACTTTAAATATATATATATATATATAGGGTTAGAGGGTTTTATATATATATATATATATACAGATCTATATATATAGAGAGATATATATATATCTCTCTATATATATATCTATATAGAGACTATATATATATAACTATATATATATACAGATCTACAGTATATATATAGAGATATATATATATATAGATCTATATATATAACTATATATATATAGAACTAAATATATATATAATTCTATATATATATAATTATATATAAATAGATCTATATAAATAGATAAAACTATATCTGTATATAACTATATATACATACAGTATATATACATATATAACTATATATAAAACTATATATAGTTATATATAGTTATATGTATATATATCTATATATATAGATATATACTGTATATATAACTATACAGTACAGGCTAAAGTTTGGACCCACCTTCTCATTCAATGAGTTCCTTTATCTTCATGATTATTTCCATTGTAGATTCTCACTGAAGGAACACGTGTACAATTATGTGAAAAAGTGTGTAATAACTCTTAAATCGGTCTTATGTTTTAGACTCCTCGTTTTCCCACCATGCATTGGTGCATAATAGTGTATCAGAATGCAGGAAATGACCTCTGTGACCCCCCAAAGAGCCCTGGGGGGGGGACAGCCAGACCTCACACTTCGACAGTAGACCATCAAGTATCAACACGCCATTGGTATGTTGCACCGGCGTCCCCTGGAACACGCGGGCTATTTAAGGACTACATGTTGCCCCGGCGCGCCACATCTGGACTCAGACCTGTCCAAATGTTTCCAGATGAAAGTGATTGGCTGGCTTTGGTTGAAAGGGAAAGAAGTGTTGTTGTCTTGGCAACGCATATCTCCCACAGGCGCCAACAATGTGAACTAGCTGCTGCATGCTTCTTTAATTAAAGCACCCAATAATATGTAAAATCACTTCTCCTGGGATCTGGGGGGTTGTTTTATGTAGTACTACTACTACTACTGTACACAGGGAACATACTACTACTACTACTGCACACAGGGAACATACTACTACTACTACTGCACACAGGGAACACACTACTACTACTACTGTACACAGGGAACACACTACTACTACTACTGTACACAGGGAACACACTACTACTACTGTACACAGGGAACATACTACTACTACTACTGCACACAGGGAACACACTACTACTACTACTGTACACAGGGAACGTACTACTACTACTACTGTACACAGGGAACATACTACTACTACTACTGCACACAGGGAACATACTACTACTACTACTGCACACAGGGAACATACCACTACTACTACTGTACACAGGGAACATACTACTACTACTACTGCACACAGGGAACATACTACTACTACTACTGCACACAGGGAACATACTGCTTAGTGAAGGTAAACACAAGCTGGACACCATTGACTTCCATTGTAGCTTGTTCCTCCGCTGCAGACTGCAGCAATCTCTCCTAACACTGGACCAGCGTCAGAGATAGATGTTCCATCAGTCTCTCAGACACAGACACACAGGAAGACAGGGTCCTGGTGGTAAGAATAAACCTGGTAGTTACGTATACCCGTTTCCTTGGAAACAGCACCCACTGGCATCAGAATGACGCGCCTGTCTTCTCCATGTGTTGGCCACTGGTTTTATGGGTCGGTAATCTGCTGTGGATCACCAGGAGAATCACCGGATCAACAAGCAGCAGGGGGGGGGGGGGGTTTAAGATCAAATCATCTGTGCGTGAGTCTCAGTAAACAAGAAGGTTGTTTCCTTGAGAAAATATGTTTTAATTACTACTCTTACTTTCCCATCAGTCATTCCTTTCTTCTCAACTCATGCCGTTGACTGCGTAGAAGATGTTCTCCTTCCTCCTGGTTAATGATTTCAGTGCGTTACCTGCCAGGACAGGTGTTCCTGTTCTGCCTGGAGGGGAAAAAGTAAAAATGAATGCAAGACCCAGCTTGATACTGCCCTGTATACACAAGCAGCTAGTTAAGTGGTACTGCTGTGGGAAAATAAAGATGTTGATAAGTCCTACAAGGAACTACTTGACTATCAACGCCTGCTGAGGAGACGTCGATGTGACGTTTTAACATGTTTTCTGTTTTATTGAGTTAATTCACCCCATGTTTACCGTCTTCCTGTACTCTCAGTTGTGTTTTAGGAGCCAATGGATGTGTGACTTCACCCAGTGGTGTGTAGAGAGTGATGAGAGGGAGGAGAGAGGGAGGAGAGAGGGAGGAGAGAGGGAGGAGTGAGGGAGGAGAGGGTGGAGAGGTAGGAGAGGGGGAGGAGAGGGGGAGGAGAGGGAGGAGAGAGGGAGGAGAGGGAGGAGAGAGGGAGGAGAGAGGGAGGAGTGAGGGAGGAGAGAGGGAGGAGAGGTGGAGGAGGGATGGAGGAGAGGGGGAGGAGGGAGGGAGGAGAGGGTGGAGAGGTAGGAGAGGGGGAGGAGAGAGGGAGGAGAGGGAGTAGAGGGATGAGATAGGAATTACAGAGGGAGGAGAGGGAGGAGAGAGGGAGGAGAGGGAGGAGAGAGGGAGGAGAGGGTGGAGAGAGGCAGGAGAGAGGGAGGGGAGAAGGTTTTGGTTTTAAAAGTCCCTTTATTGGACCATCGTCAGATCACAAAATTAACTCACAAACATTCACAAAAAAAACAACTAAACAAATACAAACAATACAAAAATAAGTCTGCTGCATTCCATTCAAACCCTGAGCACCAACTCCCCCCCTCCCCCACGGAGCACAACACCCCCTTTACAGCCCACACACTACTAAAACCCACCAAATCGTCCATCAGTAGGTAATAAGAGTGCTCAACCCTTAGCCGGGAGAGAGGGAGGAGAGATGGAGGAGAGGGAGGAGAGAGGGAGGAGAGAGAGGAGAGAGGGAGGAGAGAGGGAGGAGAGAGGGAGGAGAGAGGGAGGAGAGGGAGGAAAGATGGAGGAGAGGGAGGAGAGAGAGAGGAGAGAGAGAGGAGAGAGGCAAGAGAGAGGGAGGAGAGACGGAGGAGAGATGGAGGAGAGGGAGGAGAGGGAAGAGAGGGTGGAGAGAGGGAGGAGAGGGAGGACTCATGTGGTCCTCATGTTGTCTTCATGTTGCCCTCATGTTGACATAGGGGGGTGTGTACTTATGCCCCTGTATTTTAACATAGGGGGGTGTATATTATCCTCCCTGTATTTTAACATAGGGGGGTGTATATTATGCCCCTTGTATTTTAACATAGGGGGGTGTATACTTATGCCCCCTGTATTTTAACATAGGGGGGTGTATATTATGCCCCTTGTATTTTAACATAGGGGGGTGTATACTTATGCCCCCTGTATTTTAACATAGGGGGGTGTATATTATCCTCCCTGTATTTTAACATAGGGGGGTGTATACTTATGCCCCTTGTATTTTAACATAGGGGGTGTATACTTATGCCCCCTGTATTTTAACATAGGGGGGTGTATACTTATGCCCCCTGTATTTTAACATAGGGGGTGTATACTTATGCCCCCTGTATTTTAACATAGGGGGGTGTATACTTATGCCCCCTGTATTTTAACATAGGGGGTGTATACTTATGCCCCCTGTATTTTAACATAGGGGGTGTATACTTATGCCCCCTGTATTTTAACATAGGGGGGTGTATACTTATGCCCCCTGTATTTTAACATAGGGGGGTGTGTACTTATGCCCCCTGTATTTTAACATAAGTGGGTGTATACTTATGTCCCCTGTATTTTAACATAGGGGGGTGTAAGAGGTCAAGACGGCCATATTGTCTCTCAATTGGACTCTCTTCATCTTCATCAAATCAAAGAACACGTCGCTATAGTTACCCTGACACCCAATAAAACATGAACCCAGCTGTGTCTTTAAAAGCTTCATAATAAAAACTCAGGGAAACAAGCTGGAAGCAGAATGAAAACATCTCCAGATGATTGTTGTGGCCTGGTCTTGATTTCTCAGCCTGCCGAACTTCAATTATGTCTGTTAATATTATTAACCCCCATGTTGTCCTCATGTTGTCTTCATGTTGTCTTCATGTTGCCCTCATGTTGTCCTCATGTTGTCCTCATGTTGTCTTCATGTTGTCCTCATTTTGTCTTCATGTTGCCTTCATGTTGCCCTCATGTTGCCCTCATGTTGTCCTCATGTTGTCCTCATATTGTCTTCATGTTGTCCTCATGTTGTCTTCATGTTGTCCTCATTTTGTCTTCATGTTGCCCTCATGTTGCCCTCATGTTGCCCTCATGTTGTCCTCATGTTGTCCTCATATTGTCCTCATATTGTCTTCATGTTGTCCTCATGTTGACCTCATGTTGTCTTCATGTTGTCCTCCTTTTGTCTTCATGTTGTCCTCATGTTGTCTTCATGTTGTCCTCATGTTGCCCTCATGTTGTCTTCATGTTGTCCTCATGTTGTCCCCATGTTGACTTCATGTTGTCCTCATGTTGTCTTCATGTTGTCCTCATGTTGCCCTCATGTTGTCCTCATATTGTCTTCATGTTGTCCTCATGTTGCCCTCATGTTGTCCTCATGTTGTCCTCATGTTGTCCTCATATTGTCTTCATGTTGTCCTCATGTTGCCCTCATGTTGTCCTCATGTTGTCCTCATGTTGCCCTCATGTTGTCCCCATGTTGTCCTCATGTTAACATGGGGGGTGTATACTTATGCCCCCTGTATTTTAACATAGGAGGGTGTATACTTATGCCCCTGTATTTTAACATAGGGGGGTGTATACTTATGCCCCCTGTATTTTAACATAGGGGGGTGTATACTTATGCCCCTGTATTTTAACATAGGGGGGTGTATACTTATGCCCCTGTATTTTAACATAGGGGGGTGTATACTTATGTCCCTGTATTTTAACATAGGGGGGCGTATACTTATGCCCCTGTATTTTAACATAGGGGGGTGTATACCTATGCCCCCTGTATTTTAACATAAGGGGGTGTATACTTATGCCCCTGTATTTTAACATAGGGGGTGTATACCTATGCCCCCTGTATTTTAACATAGGGGGGTGTATACTTATGCCCCTGTATTTTAACATAGGGGGGTGTATACTTATGCCCCCTGTATTTTAACATAGGGGGGTGTATACTTATGCCCCTGTATTTTAACATAGGGGGGTGTATACTTATTCCCCTGTATTTTAACATAGGGGGTGTATACTTATGCCCCCTGTATTTTAACATAGGGGGGTGTATACTTATGCCCCTGTATTTTAACATAGGGGGTGTATACTTATGCCCCCTGTATTTTAACATAAGGGGGTGTATACTTATGCCCCTGTATTTTAACATAGGGGGTGTATACTTATGCCCCCTGTATTTTAACATAGGGGGGTGTATACTTATGCCCCTGTATTTTAACATAGGGGGTGTATACTTATGCCCCCTGTATTTTAACATAGGGGGGTGTATACTTATGCCCCTGTATTGTAACATAGGGGGTGTATACTTATGCCCCCTGTATTTTAACATAAGTGGGTGTATACTTATGCCCCCTGTATTTTAACATAGGGGGGTGTAAGAGGTCAAGACGGCCATATTGTCTCTCAATTGGACTCTCTTCATCTTCATCAAATCAAAGAACACGTCGCTATAGTTACCCTGACACCCAATAAAACATGAACCCAGCTGTGTCTTTAAAAGCTTCATAATAAAAACTCAGGGAAACAAGCTGGAAGCAGAATGAAAACATCTCCAGATGATTGTTGTGGCCTGGTCTTGATTTCTCAGCCTGCCGAACTTCAATTATGTCTGTTAATATTATTAACCCCCATGTTGTCCTCATGTTGTCTTCATGTTGTCTTTATGTTGTCTTCATGTTGTCCTCATGTTGCCCTCATGTTGTCCTCATATTGTCTTCATGTTGTCCTCATGTTATCCTCATATTGTCCCCATGTTGCCCTCATGTTGTCCTCATGTTGCCCTCATGTTGTCCTCATGTTGACCTCATGTTGTCTTCATGTTGTCCTCGTGTTGTCCTCATATTGTCTTCATGTTGCCCTCATGTTGCCCTCATGTTGTCCTCGTGTTGTCCTCATATTGTCTTCATGTTGTCCTCATGTTGCCCTCATGTTGACCTCATGTTGTCTTCATGTTGTCCTCATGTTGTCTTCATGTTGTCCTCATGTTGCCCTCATGTTGTCCTCATATTGTCTTCATGTTGTCCTCATGTTGCCCTCATGTTGTCCTCATGTTGTCCTCATGTTGCCCTCATGTTGTCCCCATGTTGTCCTCATGTTAACATAGAGGGGTGTATACTTATGCCCCCTGTATTTTAACATAGGGGGGTGTATACTTATGCCCCTGTATTTTAACATAGGGGGGTGTATACTTATGCCCCCTGTATTTTAACATAGGGGGGTGTATACTTATGCCCCTGTATTTTAACATAGGGGGGTGTATACTTATGCCCCCTGTATTTTAACATAGGGGGGTGTATACTTATGCCCCCTGTATTTTAACATAGGGGGGTGTATACCTATGCCCCCCTGTATTTTAACATAGGGGGGTGTATACTTATGCCCCCTGTATTTTAACATAGGGGGGTGTATACGTATGCCTCTGTATTTTAACATAGGGGGGTGTATACTTATGCCCCCTGTATTTTAACATAGGGGGGTGCATACTTATGCCCCTGTATTTTAACATAGGGGGGTGTATACTTATGCCCCCTGTATTTTAACATAGGGGGGTGTATACTTATGCCCCTGTATTTTAACATAGGGGGGTGTATACTTATGCCCCCTGTATTTTAACATAGGGGGGTGTATACTTATGCCCCCTGTATTTTAACATAGGGGGGTGTATACCTATGCCCCCCTGTATTTTAACATAGGGGGGTGTATACTTATGCCCTTGTAGTTTAACATAGGGGGTGTATACTTATGCCCCCTGTATTTTAACATAGGGGGGTGTATACTTATGCCCCCTGTATTTTAACATAGGGGGGTGTATACTTATGCCCCCTGTATTTTAACATAGGGGGGTGTATACTTATGCCCCCTGTATTTTAACATAGGGGGGTGTATACTTATGCCCCTGTATTTTAACATAGGGGGGTGTATACTTATGCCCCTGTATTTTAACATAGGGGGTGTATACTTATGCTCCTGTATTTTAACATAGGGGGTGTATACTTATGCTCCCTGTATTTTAACATAAGTGGGTGTATACCTATGCCCCTGTATTTTAACATAGGGGGGTGTAAGAGGTCAAGACGGCCATATTGTCTCTCAATTGGACTCTCTTCATCTTCATCAAATCAAAGAACACGTCGCTATAGTTACCCTGACACCCAATAAAACATGAACCCAGCTGTGTCTTTAAAAGCTTCATAATAAAAACTCAGGGAAACAAGCTGGAAGCAGAATGAAAACATCTCCAGATGATTGTTGTGGCCTGGTCTTGATTTCTCAGCCTGCCGAACTTCAATTATGTCTGTTAATATTATTAACCCCCATGTTGTCCTCATGTTGTCTTCATGTTGTCTTCATGTTGTCTTCATGTTGTCCTCATGTTGCCCTCATGTTGTCCTCATATTGTCTTCATGTTGTCCTCATGTTATCCTCATATTGTCCCCATGTTGCCCTCATGTTGTCCTCATGTTGTCTTCATGTTGTCCTCATTTTGTCTTCATGTTGCCTTCATGTTGCCCTCATGTTGCCCTCATGTTGCCCTCATGTTGTCCTCATGTTGTCCTCATATTGTCTTCATGTTGTCCTCATGTTGTCCTCATGTTGTCATCATGTTGTCCTCATTTTGTCTTCATGTTGTCCTCATGTTGTCTTCATGTTGTCCTCATGTTGCCCTCATGTTGTCTTCATGTCGTCCTCATGTTGTCTTCATGTTGTCCTCATGTTGCCCTCATGTTGTCTTCATGTTGTCCTCATGTTGTCCCCATGTTGACATCATGTTGTCCCCATGTTGACTTCATGTTGCCCTCATGTTGTCTTCATGTTGTCCTCATGTTGTCTTCATGTTGTCCTCATGTTGCCCTCATGTTGTCTTCATGTTGTCCTCATGTTGTCTTCATGTTGTCCTCATGTTGTCCCCATGTTGACTTCATGTTGTCCTCATGTTGTCTTCATGTTGTCCTCATGTTGTCCTCATGTTGTCCTCATGTTGCCCTCATGTTGTCCTCATGTTAACATAGGGGGGTGTATACTTATGCCCCTGTATTTTAACATAGGGGGGTGTATACTTATGCCCCTGTATTTTAACATAGGGGGTGTATACTTATGCCCCTGTATTTTAACATAGGGGGTGTATACTTATGCCCCTGTATTTTAACATAGGGGGTGTATACTTATGCCCCTGTATTTTAACATAGGGGGGTGTATACTTATGCCCCTGTATTTTAACATAGGGGGTGTATACTTATGCCCCCTGTATTTTAACATAGGGGGGTGTATACTTATGCCCCCTGTATTTTAACATAGGGGGGTGTATACTTATGCCCCCTGTATTTTAACATAGGGGGGTGTATACTTATGCCCCTGTTTTTTGAGGAAGAACATTTATTAATTTATTCATGATATATTATATATTTACAAAGTAGATTAGTGTCCTTAAAGGTTGGACTTTTCTAAATTTTTTAATTAAGGCATTTTTTTAATTCCTAATTTTTATCAACTTTATCTTGGGTGTGTAAACTTTCTTATGCCACTGTGTAACCAATCTATCACCCCTTTAAAGTCGGGGTCTGACAACAAGTGACACTGTATTTCCACCCAATAAAACATGAACCCAGCTGTGTCTTTAAAAGCTTTATAATAAAAACTCAGGGAAACAAGCTGGAAGCAGAATGAAAACAACTACTCCAGATGATTTTCATGGCCTAGTCTTGATATCTCAGCAGGTTTTTGGAACTCCTTTAGCCTGCCCAACTTTAATTATGTCTGTTTGTAGTGATCCATGATCTCTGATGCCATGTCTTCCAGATGTCCACGGACCTCGTTAGATCTGGAACGAGCTTAGTGAATTCTGTCTCCAGCTTTAAGAAATGAGGAGAAATTACTCTTATCATATATTTGATTACTCTGTAAGTGCTATATAAGTGCTATATATATATATATATATATATATATATATATATTATTTATAAATATTAAATATATAATATAATATAAATATATAATAATATATAATAATATATATTATATATACATATAAAAAGAAAAGAAATACATAAAAAAGAAATATATAAATATATATATATATATATATGTATATATACCCACACACACACACACACACACACACACGATTGTAGTACCTTAAAGACAAATAAATAAATAAAACGGAACATGACTCTTCCAGATATGTATTGATATCACAGACAGATAAATAAAACCTAAGCCATTTTACTCTCTAAAACACTTCTCTATATGTCTTGGGAGTCACACTGTGAAGAAATAATCATCATAACTTTTACAGACATTTACGACATTTACTTATGCCAATAATCAACATAATAATGTCATATTTATTCATATTACACCCACAGCAATGCTACACAAGCATTTGTGTGCCTAAAACAGTTCTCCTATATGCAAAAATAAACATAATAAACATTATAACTCATATAAAGCACATACTATTTACATTTCTTCAAAAATATAATGTAAATATATGCCAAATCTCAAACCAGTGAGGCCATTTTCTTCTGCAGATATCTATCTTGTGCACTATAGCATCTTTGATTGCATACTAGACAGTTTGACTGGGAGTGTTGGCATCTTTTAGCCTCCATACTCTTTGGGTGACGTAGTCTCCCATATATGGGCATGCTGGGGCCTGTACTTCCGTAAACAGAAAGCAGACACGGAGCAGCGGGAGCTAGCGGCATAATCAAGCGAAAACGCGATGAATTATGGACATAAAGTGGATAAATCTTGGATATAACAGTGTGGATTTAATGCACAACGACCCCGAAAGAGGCTGGAAGTTCCAGGCTGGATAGAAAACCACCTGTAGAGGCTAGAAGGACCCGGAAGAGACCTCCGTAACCGCTAACTTGTTACCTTTTAGCCACAACTTTTGGTGAGTTTCTATGTTTTATGGTTGTTAAATGATTACACTATGAATTAGAGGTGTTGTTTAGGCTCGTGGGCGAGTCTCTCGGTCTCAGCAGTACTGAGAGTTAATCGTCATGAGAGTCGATTTCAGTTGCTCGAGGAAGTTCTCGGCATTTTTCTCGTAGAGGAATTCACACTGAAGACACTCGGACTCCGACTGTGGAGGAGAAGAAATACATGTGTTATTGATCAGAGGAAGTCACGACGACGACTAAAAAGCCCTACACCCCTGAGCAGGAGGACAACATGAAGACAACATGAGGACAACATGAAGACAACATGAGGACAACATGATGGCAACATGAAGACAACATGAGGACAACATGAGGGCAACATGAGGGCAACATGAGGACAACATGAAGACAACATGAGGGTAACATGAGGACAACATGAGGGCAACATGAAGACAACATGAGGACAACATGAAGACAACATGAAGACAACATAAGGACAACATGAGGACGACATGAGGGCAACATGAGGGCAACATGAAGACAACATGAAGACAACATGAGGGCAACATGAAGACAACATGAGGACAACATGATGGCAACATGAAGACAACATGAAGACAACATGAGGGCAACATGAAGACAACATGAGGGCAACATGAGGGCAACATGAGGGCAACATGAGGGCAACATGAAGACAACATGAGGACAACATGAAGACAACATGAAGACAACATAAGGACAACATGAGGACAACATGAGGACAACATGAGGACAACATGAGGGCAACATGAAGACAACATGAGGGCAACATGAAGACAACATGAGGGCAACATGAGGACAACATAAGGACAACATGAGGACAACATGAGGACAACATGAGGACAACATGAAGACAACATGAGGACAACATGAGGGCAACATGAGGACAACATGAGGGCAACATGAGGACAACATGAAGACAACATAAGGACAACATGAGGACAACATGAGGACAACATGAAGACAACATGAGGACAACATAAGGACAACATGAGGACAACATGAGGACAACATGAGGACAACATGAAGACAACATAAGGACAACATGAGGACAACATGAGGGCAACATGAGGGCAACATGAGGACAACATGAAGACAACATAAGGACAACATGAGGACAACATGAGGACAACATGAAGACAACATGAGGACAACATAAGGACAACATGAGGACAACATGAGGACAACATGAGGACAACATGAAGACAACATAAGGACAACATGAGGACAACATGAGGGCAACATGAGGGCAACATGAGGACAACATGAAGACAACATGAGGACAACATGAAGACAACATGAGGGCAACATGAGGACAACATGAGGACAACATGAGGACAACATGAAGACAACATGAGGACAACATGAGGGCAACATGAAGACAACATGAAGACAACATGAGGGCAACATGAGGGCAACATGAGGACAACATGAGGACAACATGAGGGCCAACGTCTTCCTCATCGTCTCCTGATCTTAACCCTTGTCCTAACGTCTGAAGGAGAGAGAGACGCCTGACAGATGCGTGCTTTGCCTTGCACCTCGTGGCTTTTCCAGTTATGACTTGCAGCTTTCTGGTACAGGCGTTGAGTGATCGGAGCTCCGGGCTAAAGCGCAGCTCACTCATTAATCAGTTAAAGATGTAAAAACATGTCCAGAGATAGATATCATGTGAACTGCATTGACTGTTGACTCTGGTTGGCACTTTATTTTTGGCGCTGTCCTTCTGGCTCGGTTTACAGGCTTTACATAACCTGGCTGTGACGGGAGACTTTGGCCAATCACAGATCATTTCAAGGAGAGAAAGCGTTCCCATTGGCTGTTCTGCACTAGAGCCCGATGGATAAAGGATTTCAAACAAAGAGTGGAGACGAGGATCTGCAGAAAGAGGCGTCCCTTTAAGTCACAATCTGGCATTTCTTTGCTTTCTACCGACTGTGTGATATTCACATGGGGACATGCGAGAAATGTATACTATGTGTACATACAGTATGTGTATTTATGCATGTATGTATATGGGTCCTAGCGTGGTCTACGTAGTGAACTGTGAGTGCTGGACCAACCCCTGATAGATCGAGGCTCCCTACCTGGTTTAGCTCATCTGAGATCATCTCCAGCTTCTTGTAGAGGGTTTTGTACTTGCGGACGGCGTCGACGTTCACGGCCTCCCACTCCTCGATCAGGACCTGGGTTTCATCAGCAAAACACTTCAGGGTGGACTTGGGGCATTTCTGCTGGAGGGGGGGTGGGGGAGAGGGGGGGGGGGATAAAGGGAGGTAAAGGGAGCGAGAAAGAAAGAGAGAGAGAGGGGAGATAGAGAGAGAGAGAGAAAGAGAGAGTCAGTCCTCAGCGGAGTCACCGATGACGACTCGGCGGCGTCACCTTGATGACTCGGCGGAGTCACCTTGATGACGTCACCTGCACAGCGGATGCTGACTCGGCGGAGTCACCGATGCTGACTCGGCGGAGTCACCTTGACGACTCGGCGGAGTCACCGATGACGACTCGGCGGAGTCACCGCTGACTTGGTGGAGTCACCGCTGACTCGGCGGAGTCACCTTGACGACTTGGCGGAGTCACCTTGACGCGGCGGAGTCACCGATGACGACTCGGCGGAGTCACCTTGACGACTCGGCGGAGTCACCTTGACGCGGCGGAGTCACCGATGACGACTCGGCGGCGTCACCTTGATGACTCGGCGGAGTCACCTTGATGACTCTGCGGAGTCACCGATGCTGACTCGGCGGAGTCACCGATGCTGACTCGGCGGAGTCACCGCTGACTCGGCGGAGTCACCTTGACGACTTGGCGGAGTCACCTTGACGACTCGGCGGAGTCACCGATGACGACTCGGCGGAGTCACCTTGACGACTCGGCGGAGTCACCTTGACGCGGCGGAGTCACCGATGACGACTCGGCGGCGTCACCTTGATGACTCGGCGGAGTCACCTTGATGACTCTGCGGAGTCACCGATGCTGACTCGGCGGAGTCACCGATGCTGACTCGGCGGAGTCACCGCTGACTCGGCGGAGTCACCTTGACGACTTGGCGGAGTCACCTTGACGACTCGGCGGAGTCACCGATGACGACTCGGCGGAGTCACCTTGACGACTCGGCGGAGTCACCTTGACGCGGCGGAGTCACCGATGACGACTCGGCGGCGTCACCTTGATGACTCGGCGGAGTCACCTTGATGACTCTGCGGAGTCACCGATGCTGACTCGGCGGAGTCACCGCTGACTCGGCGGAGTCACCGATGACGACTCGGCGGAGTCACCAATGACGACTCGGCGGAGTCACCTTGATGACTCGGCGGAGTCACCTTGATGACTCGGCGGAGTCACCGATGACGAAACGGAGTCACCGATGACTCGGCGGAGTCACCTTGACGATTCAGCGGGAGAGGAAGCTCGTACCTTGTAGTCTTGGGGGGTGGGCGTGTACAGACTGCAGGTCAGCTTCTGACTCTGAGGAGGGAGAGAAAGGTTTGTTTTATTATTACTTCATCATGAATCTAAATGAATGTAACACTTCATATTTTAGGTCCTTTACAAAAGACATGCAAACATATATATAAATACACTTTATTTAACAGCTAATAGAAGCCTGTGCTAACACACATCAGTCAGTATGCACTACACTGTGTGTGTGTGTGTGTGTCTCTGTGTGTTTGAGTGCCAGTGTTTACGAGTGAGTGTGTGTGCATGTGCGTGTGCACGTGTATGTGCGTGTGCAAATGTGTGTGTGTGTGTGTGCATGTGCATGTGCACGTGCGTGTGCACGTGTGCACGTGTATGTGCGTGTGCACGTGTATGTGCGTGTGCAAATGTGTGTGTGTGTAAGTTTAACAGAGACTACCCTGAAAAACGGTCAGAAAATTGTTTGTTCCAGGCAACAAAAATGTGACAAAAATGTGAAAAAGGCGACAAAAAGGCAACAAAAAGGCGACAAAAATGCGACAAAAAGGCTACAAAAATGTGACAAAAATGTGAAAAAAAGCTCTTTTTTAATGAATATTTGACAGTAAGCGTACATCGGCGTACAGACAGGTTGTCCCGTTGTCCTCAACAGGCCCCTCTGCAGAGTTATGTCTCATTCCTCTCTCTGACAGCCCACAGCCTGAGGGACATACCTGCACGGGACATACCTGCACGGGACATACCTGCACGGGACACACCTGCACAGGACATACCTGCACGGGACATCGGGACACACCTGCACGGGACATACCTGCACGGGACACACCTGCACGGGACATACCTGCACGGGACATACCTGCACGGGACACACCTGCACGGGACATACCTGCACGGGACATACCTGCACAGGACACACCTGCACGGGACACACCTGCACGGGCCGGGATGTGCACGCCCACCACCAGCTTCATCACATTATTAATACACCCTGCGTACTGTGTAATATTAGGAATATACTCTGCGTACTGTGTAATATTAAGAATATACTCTATGCATTGTTGTCCCGGAGTAAAAGACATTGTCTCCATGAGGATTGAGATTGTTATCCATGATGTCTCAACCATCCCAGGTGGGAGAAGTCTGCGTGACGTCAACGTTTTATTAAAGGAAACATCTTTTAACCCTCGAGTTGTCTTCCCGTCAAAATTGAAAATCACCATTTTTGACAGTTTTTATGGATTTTCAGATCCAGTATTAGGGACCACTAAGGTCTATATAAAAGAGACTTCAGATACAGTATTAGGGGACCACTAAGGTCTATATAAAGAGACTTCAGATACAGTATTAGGGACCACTAAGGTCTATATAAAAGAGACTTCAGATACAGTATTAGGGACCACTAAGGTCTATATAAAAGAGACTTCAGATACAGTATTAGGGACCACTAAGGTCTATATAAAAGAGACTTCAGATACAGTATTAGGGACCACTAAGGTCTATATAAAGAGAATTCAGATACAGTATTAGGGACCACTAAGGTCTATATAAAAGAGACTTCAGATACAGTATTAGGGGACCACTAAGGTCTATATAAAAGAGACTTCAGATCCAGTATTAGGGGACCACTAAGGTCTATATAAAAGAGACTTCAGATACAGTATTAGGGACCACTAAGGTCTATATAAAAGAGAATTCAGATACAGTATTAGGGGACCACTAAGGTCTATATAAAAGAGACTTCAGATACAGTATTAGGGGACCACTAAGGTCTATATAAAAGCCTCCGAAGAGCACCATGTCATGGGACCTTTAATTAGATTTCTCTGTCTAACCAAACTGCAACCGTTTCACAACCGCGACCATTACCTTCTCCGGTGTTAGATTTGAGTTTTGGGGACGGGTTGAGGACAAAAACATCGGGAAAACAGCGTCCAGGGGGAAAACCAACAACGTTAAAACCCTTTAAAGGACAGAAAATAAGAACCCCTACCATGTCTGGAGCTATTCCGATGAGTGTCCGGACCTTTACGAGGGTGTCTTCAGAGCAGGGTAAGGCGGCTTTTGCTGGCACGAGGCCGAGCAGACAGACGAAAACCAGATACACACTCGCGAGAGCGAACCTCCCTCTCAGCATGGCACGGGTCGCAAAACCATCATCACATCATGCGCTGCTGTGTCCCACTACGGCATCGCCATGGAGATGAACCACCTCGACTACTCCCCATGGATCTTCTTGTTTTTAGTATTCGCCTTCAAAGTCCAAATCGGTCTCTACTGATTTGAAGTCCATGTTGAGAGCAGTTCCACCCAGCAATGGGCAAGTCTTCCTGTAGTCCTATCAGGGGTTAGGAAATCCCGGACCAGTTGAGAAAAGGGGGGCGCTTCTTCAGCCTCCAGCGTGTGTTGAGGTGCGGCTGAGAACAGAGAGATCAGTCAGTGAAGAGGAAAAGTTTTGGGTGCAGATGCACGAAAAAATGGCTCCAAATAAAGGGTCTGGAAATTCTCCATGAAGGGTTAGTCCACATCGGCAAGTTAGGACTAGATTACATAACAACTGAATATAAATCCTGGGAGATAATTAGAAAAAAATCTTAAAAAAAACACCCAAAAACTCTTCAGTTCAGCCGTTGGACTGTGGAAGAAGACGGAGAAGCTGATTTCTGTGTCTTCTCTGCAGGAGAACTCAGAGAGCCTCTCTCTTCTCCCACTCTCCTCTTTCTTGCCCCCTTCTTTCCACTTTCTCACTCCTCCCTTTCCTCCTCCTCCTCCTCCTCCAGAGATAACATCTGCTCTACTCCCAAATCTTCATGTTGCCTCCTCCCTCCTTATCTTTTAACTATGAATCACCCAGACTCATCGGACTAGTTTTGCTCATTTTTATGTTCATACCTGTATTTAGAGGTTGCACCAGCATAGGTTCACATGGTATATATACACTGTATATATATATACACAGCATAGGTTCACATGGTATATATACACTGTATATATATATACACAGCATAGGTTCACATGGTATATATACACTGTATATATATATACACAGCATAGGTTTACATGGTATATATACACTGTATATATATATACACAGCATAGGTTCACATGGTATATATACACTGTATATATATATACACAGCATAGGTTCACATGGTATATATACACTGTATATATATATACACAGCATAGGTTCACATGGTATATATACACTGTATATATATATACACAGTATAGGTTTACATGGTATATATACACTGTATATATATATACACAGCATAGGTTCACATGGTATATATACACTGTATATATATATACACAGCATAGGTTCACATGGTATATATACACTGTATATATATATACACAGCATAGGTTCACATGGTATATATACACTGTATATATATATACACAGCATAGGTTCACATGGTATATATACACTGTATATATATATACACAGCATAGGTTCACATGGTATATATACACTGTATATATATATACACAGCATAGGTTCACATGGTATATATACACTGTATATATATATACACAGCATAGGTTCACATGGTATATATACACTGTATATATATATACACAGTATAGGTTTACATGGTATATATACACTGTATATATATATATATACACAGTATAGGTTTACATGGTATAGGTATATATATATATACTGTATATAAATATATACAGTATAGGTTTACATGGTATATGAGGTTAGAGCACCAACACAGAGACAGAGGACGGGGACGGAGGTCAGACAGAGAGACAGGGGACGGGGATGGACATCCGGCCGAATAGGTGACAAAAAACAACTACAAGGAGACAAAAATGAGATGAAAAGGAGACAAAAAGGACAGATAGTCTAGCTAGCTGTCTGGATTTACCCTGCAGAGATCTGAGGACCAGGTAATCATAGTCCTCAGATTGGACAGATAGTCTAGCTAGCTGTCTGGATTTACCCTGCAGAGATCTGAGGACCAGGTAACCATAGTCCTCAGAAATCAGCCGCTGGTTAGAGCGCCAACACAGAGACAGAGGACGGGGACGGGGGTTAGAGCGCCGACACAGAGACAGAGGACGGGGACGGAGGTTAGAGCGCCAACACAGAGACAGAGGACGGAAGTTAGACAGAGAGACAAAGGACGGGGAGGGAGGTTAGACAGAGAGACAGAGGACGGGGACGGAGGTTAGACAGAGAGACAGAGGACGGGGAGGGAGGTTAGACAGAGAGACAGAGGACGGGGACGGAGGTTAGACAGAGAGACAGAGGACGGGGACGGAGGTTAGACAGAGAGACAGAGGACAGGGAGGGAGGTTAGACAGAGAGACAGAGGACGGGGACGGAGGTTAGACAGAGAGACAGAGGACGGGGAGGGAGGTTAGACAGAGAGACAGAGGACGGGGACGGAGGTTAGACAGAGAGACAGAGGACGGGGACGGACATCTGGAAACAAACATTCGAGAAGAGGAATTTCTGGGAGAACGAGAGAAACACGGGAAGTGGAACGTCGTGGGTATAGACCGGCCGACACACACTGACAGCTAACGAGCTCCGAGGGTCGTTAGGGAACACACACACACACACACACACACACACACACACACACACACACACACACACACACACTTCATCTAGATGCACATCTGACTGAGATTATAACACACAGATGGTTTCTATTAACTCCGCTGTGAAAACCACCCAGAGGCTGATTCAGGGTCACTTTAACTTTAATAAGTAAGCTGAATATATATCTATATATATATATATATATATATATATATATATATATATAGTTGCAGGTAAATACATATATCATACATACAGCCCATATATTATATTATACATATACGCCATATTATACATATATTATAGCCTACATATTATACATATAGCCCATATATTATAAATATATTATACATATAACCCATATATTATACATATAACCCATATATTATACATATAACCCATATATTATACATATAACCCATATATTATACATATATTATACATATAGCCCATATATTATACATATAACCCATATATTATACATATATTATACATATATTATACATATAGCCCATATATTATACATATAACCCATATATTATACATATATTATACATAGGCCTATATAATACATATATTATACATATAGCCCATATATTATACATATAACCCATATATTATACATATATTATACATATATTATACATATAGCCCATATATTATACATATAACCCATATATTATACATATAACCCATATATTATACATATATTATACATATATTATACATATAGCCCATATATTATACATATAACCCATATATTATACATATAACCCATATATTATACATATATTATACATATATTATACATACAGCCCATATATTATACATATATTTTACATATATTATACATGTAACCCATATATTATATATATATATATATTATACATATAGCCCATATATTATACATATAACCCATATATTATACATATAACCCATATATTATACATATATTATACATATATTATACATACAGCCCATATATTATATATATATATATATTATACATATAACCCATATATTATATATATATATATTATACATATAACCCATATATTATACATATAACCCATATATTATACATATAGCCCATATATTATACATATATTATACATATACCCATATATTATACATATAACCCATATATTATACATATAGCCCATATATTATACATATATTATACATATACCCATATATTATACATATACCCATATATTATACATACAACCCATATATTATACATATAACCCATATATTATACATATATTATACATATACCCATATATTATACATATAACCCATATATTATACATATAACCCATATATTATACATATAATCCATATATTATACATATATTATACATATACCCATATATTATACATATAACCCATATATTATACATATAATCCATATATTATACATATATTATACATATAACCCATATATTATACATATATTATACATATACCCATATATTATACATATAACCCATATATTATACATATAGCCCATATATTATACATATAGCCCATATATTATACATATATTATACATATACCCATATATTATACATATAACCCATATATTATACATATAGCCCATATATTATACATATAGCCCATATATTATACATATAGCCCATATATTATACATATATTATACATATAACCCATATATTATACATATAGCCCATATATTATACATATATTATACATATAACCCATATATTATACATATAATCCATATATTATACATATATTATACATATACCCATATATTATACATATAACCCATATATTATACATATATTATACATATACCCATATATTATACATATAGCCCATATATTATACATATATTATACATATAACCCATATATTATACATATAATCCATATATTATACATATATTATACATATACCCATATATTATACATATAACCCATATATTATACATATAGCCCATATATTATACATATAGCCCATATATTATACATATATTATACATATACCCATATATTATACATATAACCCATATATTATACATATAGCCCATATATTATACATATAGCCCATATATTATACATATAGCCCATATATTATACATATATTATACATATAACCCATATATTATACATATAGCCCATATATTATACATATATTATACATATAACCCATATATTATACATATAATCCATATATTATACATATATTATACATATATTATACATATAGCCCACATGTTTCAGTCCTTTTGTCTTTTAATAGTTGTAACCCTGTGCTTGTTGTGAGTCTGTTGTAACTTTAAGTAACTCAAAGTGACTCAGTGTCCAGTACTAATGTCTCCGTAGGGAGACCAGTAAAGACACTTTGACTTTGAGGACATTTGGTCCGTGCGCTCCGGATGAAATGTAATTTCCCACCAAACAGCAGCTGGTGGAGATGCTGAGAGGCTGGTGGGTAAACACCTGAAAGAATGTTGAGAATCAGAACCAGAACCAGAACCAGAACCATCATTGTGACATCATCGGTGACATCATCGGTGCCTCTGAGCAGTCTTTAAATACAGGATGTCCATGCACATTCAGTCATTTCACACTGTTGAACTGTTGGTGGAACACGCACAGAGACATCTGTCTGCAACCAGGACTTATTCTACCGACCGAGCTGAAGAACATGGAGATCCAAGAAGATAACGGGGACCCAGAAGCCCCCCCCACGCAGGCCCAGGTCTGCTCTGGAGAAGCCCGCCCCAAAAGGCGCTCGCTTTGGAAGAGAATTAAGAGTTTCTTCAGAAAGAAATTCAAACGCACCAGAAGCAATGGTGAGTCTCCGAGGAAGGAGGAGTCTGATGAGTGTTTGTCCACAAGAGACAGGGAACCCAAACCGGACCGCTCTGATATGAATGATGAGTTCAAGGACACATCCAGCTCGCAGGAACCAGACAAGGACTCAGAGAGCGGAGACGGGTCCGACAAGAAAGACCTCGACTGCAAGCAGGGGGGGTCTGATGAGGAGGTGTTGACTACCAGAGACATCGGACTGGACCGCTCTGATATGAATGATGAGTTCAAGGACACATTCAAGGACTCAGAGAGCGAAGACGGGTCCGACAGGAAAGACCACGACTGGAAGTCTGACGAGGCGTCAAACAGTCAAGTCTTCACCAACGGATCAGAACAGGACTCTGGAAACAAAGGGGACTACATCAGAAAAGACCTCGAGAACCAGCAGGGGGGGTCTGATGAGGAGGCTTTGACTACCAGAGACATCGGACTGGACCTCTCTGATATGAATGATGAGTTCAAGGACAAATCCAGCTCGCAGGAACCAGACAATGACTCAGAGAGCGAAGGCGGGTCCGACAGGAAAGACCTTGACTGCAAGCAAGGGGGGTCTGATGAGGAGGTGTTGACTACCAGAGACAACGGACTGGACCGCTCTGATGTGAATGATGAGTTCAAGGACACATCCAAGGACTCAGAGAGCGAAGACGGGTCCAAAGACCTCGACTGGAAGTCTGACGAGGCGTCAAACAGTCAAGTCTTCACCAACGGATCAGAACAGGACTCTGACAACAAAGGGGACTACATCAGAAAAGACTTCAAGAACCAGCAGGGGGGGTCTGATGAGGAGGTGTCGTCTACCAGAGACATTGGACAAGACCGCTCTGATGTTAATGATGAGTTAAAGGACACATCCAGCTCGCAGGAACCAGACAGTGACTCAGAGAGCGACTACATCAGGAAATACCTCGACTGGAAGCAGGGGGGGTCTGATGAGGACTCTGAGAGCGAAGGCGGGTCCGACAGTGAAGACGGGGACTGGAGTTGGGACGACTCCGATGACGAGATAACAGTCAGGTCATTCCAGTGTTGGGATGAGCCTCTCGACTGGGAGTGGTGGGGGCTGGGTGGTGAGTTCAGGGGTCTACGTGGGTTCCTGGATGGCGAGTCCCTCAATGACGTGAACAAGAAGCAGGGGGAGTCGGAGGAGAAGATGGAGACTACGGGGCCTTCAAGGCCTGGGTGGCGTCTCAAGTCTTCAGTTTATTCAGACATCAGAGGACAGACTGTGTGTGTTGTATTAGACGGTATGTTATATACCATTAAAACTGAAATCTGCAAATAAAAGCCAAAATAAAATGAAATCCATTTGCCTGTGTCCTCTATTTAACAGGAAATCATGTTTAAATGCACTGGTTAATTCATTTGTCACACACACACACACACACACACACACACACACACACTAGAGGATGGATACCGGGTACCGTCGGGTCGGGCCGGGTTCGGACAGATTTTTAGAAAGGATGCTCGGGTTCGGGTCGGGCTCGGTCACATCAGCGCGATAAGGCATTGAACATTTTGAATTTAAAACAGCTTAAAATAAATGTCCAATATTACCCTAACATCCGTCTTCCTGTTGCTGTGACAACCAAAGACGTGCGTATTAAGCTCCATGTGGCAGCGCAACGATGGAAGATGTTAAAAAGAAGTTGGCCGCAGGAGATTTTAAACTATTGAAAACGAAGGAAAGTCAGCTGTGCATTGATGCTCATCTGTTGACATTTCCCAATGCCTTCCTACAATTGCTTAATAAAAGCGGCTTTCCACACAAACAAACGTACATGTGTCTTTAGTATGAGAAACAAATGCGATTTTAACTGTCGGGCTCGGACAGAAAAATCCGGCCCGATCCGCACTCTAACACACACACACACACACAGACACATTTACATATAATATGTTCAATAAACCTCATTTATAGGAAATTATACCTAATGTTTGAGTTAGAAAAGCAGAAATTAGGAATTATTGAGACTAAAATTAAAGGAATGGATGTTGATGATAATCACAGACTGGAATATGTCAACTTTTACTCAATACTATTTCAAAAACACTTCCATTTGTTTTACAATGCTATAAAATTGAATAAGACGCCCCAAAATTAATGAAAGTAGAGATTTGTACTTGGCAAAGAGCGTTGGGTGGAATCAATCATGTTATTTTGGGGAATTAAAAAGATCATTGATATAGGACAACATGAGGACAACATGAGGACAACATGAGGACAACATGAGGACAACATGAAGACAACATGGGGACAACATGAGGACAACATGAAGACAACATGAGGACAACATGAAGACAACATGAGGACAACATGAGGGTAACATGAGGGCAACATGAGGACAACATGAAGACAACATGAGGATAACCTGAGGACAACATGAGGACAACATGAGGACAACATGAGGGCAACATGAGGACAACATGAGGACAACATGAGGACAACATGAGGACAACATGAGGGCAACATGAGGACAACATGAAGACAACATGAGGGCAACATTAGGGTTAATAATATGAGATGTGATGTATTTCTGAAGAATCAAGCTCTGATCAACAGGAAATCATCACGATGACCTTACATCATTACATCATCATGTTACCAGGGCAACATGGCCGAATGCCAACACTGAGTAACCGGACGGCGGACGTGTCAGCTCGTTGCTCAGTGAAACAGACTGACCGCTCTGGGGCCTCTTCTGTTAAACATTGACTTCCACTGGCTCTGATTATGGAAAACAACCAAATACATAATCATTATTATAACTTACATAACCGTTTCACCTGTGGAAGACGGTCCACAAGTCCATGATTGGCTGTGCCAGAACGTTCTCAAATTAAATGAAGACTAATGTCGCTGAGGGATGATTAAGAATCCTTCAAACCAGGAAACTGGGGGGACTTCTGGATTCTAGCAGCCCCATTAGGACAGTGTAATGGGTTAAGCCTCATGTTGTCCTCATGTTGTCCTCATGTTGTCCTCATGTTGCCCTCATGTTGTCCTCATGTTGCCCTCATGTTGCCCTCATGTTGCCCTCATGTTGTCCTCATGTTGTCCTCATGTTGCCCTCATGTTGTCCTCATGGTGTCCTCATGTTGTCCTCATGTTGCCCTCATGTTGTCCTCATGGTGTCCTCATGTTGTCCTCATGGTGTCCTCATGTTGTCCTCATGTTGTCCTCATGTTGTCCTCATGTTGCCCTCATGTTGTCCTCATGTTGCCCTCATGTTGCCCTCATGTTGCCCTCATGTTGCCCTCATCCTGTCCTCATGTTGTCCTCATGTTGCCCTCATGTTGCCCTCATGTTGCCCTCATGGTGTCCTCATGTTGTCCTCATGTTGTCCTCATGGTTCCTCATGTTGTCCTCATGTTGCCCTCATCCTGTCCTCATGTTGTCCTCATGTTGCTTTCATGTTGTCCTCATGTTGTCCTCATGTTGCCCTCATCCTGTCCTCATGTTGCTTTCATGTTGTCCTCATGTTGTCCTCATTTTGTCCTCATGTTGTTCTCATGTTGACCTCATGTTGTCCTCATGTTGTCCTTCATGTTGTCCTCATGTTGTCCTCATGTTGCCCTCATGGTGTCCTCATGTTGCCTTCATGTTGACCTCATGTTGTCCTTATGGTGTCCTCATGTTGCCTTCATGTTGACCTCATGTTGTCCTCATGTTGTCCTCATGTTGTCCTCATGTTGTCCTCATGTTGTCTTCATGTTGTCCTCATGTTGTCCTCATGTTGCCTTCATGTTGTCCTCATGTTGTCCTCATGTTGCCCTCATGGTGTCCTCATGTTGCCTTCATGTTGACCTCATGTTGTCCTCATGTTGCCATCATGTTGACCTCATGTTGTCCTCATGTTGCCATCATGGTGTCTTAATGTTGTCCTCATGTTGTCCTCGTGTTACCCTCATGTTGTCCTCATGTTGCCATCATGGTGTCCTCATGTTGCCCTCATGGTGTCCTCATGTTGTCCTCATGTTGACCTCATGTTGTCCTCATGTTGTCCTCATGTTGCCTTCATGTTGTCCTCATATTGTCCTAATGTTGCCCTCATGGTGTCCTCATGTTGCCTTCATGTTGTCCTCATGTTGTCCTCATGTTGCCATCATGGTGTCCTCATGTTGCCCTCATGGTGTCCTCATGTTGTCCTCATGTTGACCTCATGTTGCCCTCATGTTGTCCTCATGTTGCCCTCATGTTGCCCTCATGGTGTCCTCATGTTGCATTCATGTTGACCTCATGTTGTCCTCATGTTGACCTCATGTTGTCCTCATGTTGCCATCATGGTGTCTTAATGTTGTCCTCATGTTGTCCTCGTGTTGTCCTCATGTTGCCCTTGTGTTATCCTCATGTTGTCTTCATGTTGTCCTCATGTTGTCCTCATGTTGCCCTCATGTTGTCCTCATGTTGTCTTCATGTTGTCCTCATGTTGCCTTCATGTTGTCCTCATGTTGTCTTCATGTTGTCCTCATGTTGTCCTCATGTTGCCCTCGTGTTGCCCTCATGTTGCCCTCATGGTGTCCTCATGTTGTCCTCATGTTGCCCTCATGTTGTCCTCATGTTGCCCTCATGTTGTCCTCATGTTGTCCTCATGTTGCCCTCATGTTGTCCTCATGTTGTCCTCATGTTGCCCTCATGTTGTCCTCATGTTGTCCCCATGTTGTCCTCATGTTGTCCTCATTTGTTCTATATCAATGTTCTTTTTAATTCCCCAAAATAACATGATTGATTCCACCCAACGCTCTTTGCCAAGTACAAATCTCTACTTTCATTAATTTTGGGGCGTCTTATTCAATTTTATAGCATTGTAAAACAACTGAAGTGTTTTTGAAATAGTATTGAGTAAAAGTTGACATATTCCAGTCTGTGATTATCATCAACATCCATTCCTTTAATTTTAGTCTCAATAATTCCTAATTTCTGCTTTTCTAACTCAAACATTAGGTATAATTTCCTATAAATGAGGTTTATTGACCATAAATTCTCAAAATAACTGTAAAACTAATGTAAATAAGTTAGTGTTACGTAGTGTGGAAAACGGCAAAAAAAGTGACAAACATTGGAAAAAAGGGGCAAAAACGTAAGAAAAAGTTAAAAACACATAAGTGTTGATTTTCCAGTTTTGAGTGGAAGACAACGCGGCGTTAAAGGACTTCTGTCTCAGCCGGATTTGGCAAAGCGTGTCCTCCTCTTCACACCCCTCCAGTTCGGAAGTCTTTACTCTGGCCGTTTGTCTCTCGGAGAGTTGGTTTCCAAACACTACCGCAGTATTTATAAAGCACTAAATGGTTTATGTCTGGTCTGCAGACATAAACCATGCAGACGTCTCAGGGCGTCTGGGACAGAATCAGGACCAGAATCAGCTGTCTCTGCCAGGTATGAAGACACACACGAGGAACTCTTCTTTGGAACAGCGTTGCTCACAATGTGCTGAGTCTCATATGTGCATTACTGATGAACTCGCCAGCGTACACGTGTTTTCAGGGAATTTCTGTCAGCAGTTCTTCTGGCGTATCAAGACAATACGTCAGAGATCAGATCAAACAGCCGAAAGTGCCCAGGCCAGTGGAGGGTAGAGGAAAAAGATAGAGGAAAAAGATAGAGGAAAAAGATGGAGGATAGAGGAAAAAGATAGAGGATAAAGATGGAGGAAAAAGATAGAGGAAAAAGATAGGGGATAGAGGGAAAGATGGAGGATAGAGGAAAAAGATAGAGGATAAAGATGGAGGATAGAGGAAAAAGATAGAGGAAAAAGATGGAGGATAAAGATGGAGGATAGAGGAAAAAGATAGAGGAAAAAGATGGAGGATAAAGAGAGGATAGAGGGAAAATGTGTTATAAAAATCACATGAACTGTTTGAAAAGTTATGAAATGTTATATTATTGATATACTGAACACTGATATAGGAAAACAGGTCAATTTGACCTGAGGACAACATGAGGACAACATGAGGACAACATGAGGACAACATGAAGACAACATGAGGACAACATGAGGGCAACATGAGGACAACATGAGGACAACATGAAGACAACATGAGGACAACATGAGGGCAACATGAGGGCAACATGAGGGCAACATGAAGACAACATGAGGACAACATGAGGACAACATGAGGACAACATGAGGGCAACATGAAGACAACATGAGGGCAACATGAGGACAACATGAGGGCAACATGAGGGCAACATGAGGGCAACATGAAGACAACATGAGGACAACATGAGGACAACATGACGACAACATGAAGACAACATGAGGACAACATGAGGACAACATGAGGACAACATGAGGGCAACATGAGGGCAACATGAAGACAACATGAGGACAACATGAGGGCAACATGAGGGCAACATGAGGGCAACATGAAGACAACATGAGGACAACATGAGGACAACATGACGACAACATGAAGACAACATGAGGACAACATGAGGACAACATGAGGACAACATGAGGGCAACATGAAGACAACATGAAGACAACATGAGGACAACATGAGGGCAACATGAAGACAACATGAGGACAACATGAGGACAACATGAGGACAACATGAAGACAACATGAAGACAACATGAGGGCAACATGAGGGCAACATGAGGGCAACATGACGACAACATGAAGACAACATGAAGACAACATGAGGGCAACATGAAGACAACATGAGGACAACATGAGGGCAACATGAAGACAACATGAGGACAACATGAGGACAACATAAGGACAACATGTAGACACCATGAGGGTTAATGTCCTTCTTAATAACAACGTGTCTGATGTCTGATGTTTTGTGTAAAGCACTTTGAATTGCACTCCTGCTGAAAAATGTTATCCAAATAGAATTGCCTTGCTGTTAAATGTGTTATAATAGTAATGTTAAATGTACGTTTGTTTTTTAAATGTGGACCCCCCCGCCCCCCCCCCAGGAAGAGTTCTACATAATAAACCAAAGCCACACACTGAAAATATCACGTTCTGAGGGAATGGTTGTAAAAATCTCCAAATATTATGTAAATGTGCTGTATTTATATATCTTTTCTAGTCTTAACAACTACTCAAAGCTCTTTTACATCATACAGGAACCATTCACCATTCACACACATTCATACACTGTGGCCGAGGCTGCCGTACAAGGTGCCACCTGCTCATCAGATACACACTCACACACATCTACACACCTGCTCATCAGATACACACTCACACACATCTACACACCTGCTCATCAGATACACACTCACACACATCTACACACCTGCTCATCAGATACACACACACACACATCTACACACCTGCTCATCAGATACACACTCACACACATCTACACACCTGCTCATCAGATACACACTCACACACATCTACACGCTTGCTCATCAGATACACACTCACACACATCTACACATCTGCTCATCAGATACACACTCACACACATCTACACGCCTGCTCATCAGATACACACTCACACACATCTACACACCTGCTCATCAGATACACACTCACACACATCTACACACCTGCTCATCAGATACACACACACTCACACACATCTACACACCTGCTCATCAGATACACACTCACACACATCTACACACCTGCTCATCAGATACACACTCACACACATCTACACACCTGCTCATCAGATACACATTCACTCACACACATCTACACACCTGCTCATCAGATACACACTCACACACATCTACACACCTGCTCATCAGATACACACTCACACACATCTACACGCCTGCTCATCAGATACACACTCACACACATCTACACACCTGTTCATCAGATACACACTCACACACATCTACACACCTGCTCATCAGATACACACTCACACACATCTACACACCTGCTCATCAGATACACACGCACACACATTCACACTCCGATGCACAGCATCGGGGGCAACTCGGGGTTCAGTGTCTTGCCCAAGGACACTTCGACATGGGACTGCAGGGCCAGGGATTGAACCACCAACCTTCCAATTGGCTAATTTCTGCTTTTCTAACTCAAACATTAGGTATAATTTCCTATAAATGAGGTTTATTGACCATAAATTCTCAAAATAACTGTAAAACTAATGTTAATAAGTTAGTGTTACGTAGTGTGGAAAACGGCAAAAAAAGTGACAAACATTGGAAAAAAGGGGCAAAAACGTAAGAAAAAGTTAAAAACACAAAAGTACAACATAAGGACGACATGAGGACAACATGGGGACAACATGATGGCAACATGAGGACAACATGAAGACAACATGAGGGCAACATGAGGACAACATGAGGACAACATGAGGGCAACATGAAGACAACATGAGGGCAACATGAGGGCAACATGAGGACAACATGAGGGCAACATGAGGACAACATGAGGACAACATGAGGGCAACATGAGGCCAACATGAGGACAACATGAGGGCAACATGAAGACAACATGAGGGCAACATGAGGGCAACATGAGGACAACATGAGGGCAACATGAGGACAACATGAGGACAACATGAGGGCAACATGAGGGCAACATGAAGACAACATGAGGCCAACATGAGGCCAACATGAGGCCAACATGAGGACAACATGAGGGCAACATGAGGACAACATGAGGACAACATGAGGGCAACATGAAGACAACATGACGACAACATGACGACAACATGAAGACAACATGAGGGCAACATGAGGGCAACATGAGGACAACATGAAGACAACATGAAGACAACATGAAGACAACATGAAGACAACATGATTGTTGGACAACCTGCTCTACCACTGAGCCACAGTGGCTCTGTTTTGGGACCGACTGGTCTGGATCTCAAAGTCCACACACACATAGACTGGTAAGAGAAACTAAAGTCATATATCCATATAACTCAAAGCTCACACACAAAAATACAACATTCCCCTTTGAGATGTGTTGCAGTAGAAGTACAAAATAGCATGGGAATAACCAAATAAAGGACGATTACTGCAACATTGAATCAATGCATTCCACTTCTCCCCATGTGTCTCCCCCAATCCGACTCTGTGACTGTGATCTGGGACGCAGCTCAGAGCCGAAAACCAGCAGCAGGTCCCAACAAAACCCCCAAGACCCGACGAGTTAAGCTCACCTGTGCATGGGAAGCTCCAGGCAGGAGGACAGCCGCAGGGTTGATTCCAGGTCAGTGGAAGAAACCAAAGCCTCGGTCAAAGTCTTCAAATGGAGCGCAGTGCAGTGCAAAAGTGAAACTAAGTCGCTCTTAACCCGTGTGTTGTCTTCCCATTAACCATTAACTTGTCCTTCCAAGTCCTTTCAAAATTGAAAATGAATATATTTTGTGCTTTTCCGATGTTTTTGACACTTTTTCTGATTTATTTGTCACTTTTTTTAAAACCTGAGCTGGTTTAATAACAGGTTTTACACTTATTCTTGGAATTCATGGTCAACAAACCTCATTTATATCAAATTATACATAAGTTTTTAGTTAAAAAGGCAGAAATTATGAATTATTTTGACTAATAGTTAAGACCAGAGGATGTTGAGTGGATCACAGACTGGGTAGATGTCAAAGTTTTGTCCAGATACTGGTTTGGAAACCATAAAAAAAAAAAAATGTAAAAACTATAAGATTAAATAAAACACCCCAAAAATTCAATTAAGTAGTCATTCATTTTACCTGAAGAATGTTGTATAGAATCATCCATGTTATTTTTGGGCAATTTGGTTGAAAGAAATCCATATTTTTGATATAAAACACTTAGAAACGGGTCAATTTGACCCGAGGACAACACGAGGGTTAAGATATCAAATACTTCCATGGACATCAAACTCACAGCGTTCAGTGCACCGTAGTTACTATAGGGTGACCAGACGTCCCCGGTTGCCGGGGACAGTCCCCTGATTTTGGTGACCTGTCCCCGGCTGGATCTGTCCCCGGAAATGTCCCCGGTTTTCACTGTGACTGACAGACCCGATACTGGAATGAAAGAAAGAAAACTCTGACCAAACGGAGCCGATTGAGCAGCGCTGCTCAGAGCTCAGAGATGTTTTAGAAAGCCGTATTTTACCATGCTAAAATCACTGATTATTTACATGGAGTCTGGTGGAGATATGCTGCTCTATACATGCTAAAATCACTGATTATTTACATGGAGTCTGGTGGAGATATGCTGCTCTATACATGCTAAAATCACTGATTATTTACATGGAGTCTGGTGGAGATATGCTGCTCTATACACGCTAAAATCACTGATTATTTACATGGAGTCTGGTGGAGATATGCTGCTCTATACATGCTAAAATCACTGATTATTTACATGGAGTCTGGTGGAGATATGCTGCTCTATACATGCTAAAATCACTGATTATTTACATGGAGTCTGGTGGAGATATGCTGCTCTATACACGCTAAAATCACTGATTATTTACATGGAGTCTGGTGGAGATATGCTGCTCTATACACGCTAAAAGTAGTGATTATTTACATGGAGTCTGGTGGACTTTTATGTTTTAAAAAATGATCTTAATCTTTAACAGAAAGGTCGACCTCCTTAGAAATCCTTTCCATAATGTTATCAGACACTTAGAATATTAATCTGAGTCTGTCAGCAGCAAAACGAGCACTTTATGAACGTAAATACAAGCTGGACAATTCTCCCATTAACTTCCATTGTAGCTTGTTTCTCTGCTGCCGACTGCAGCGATCTCGTTTCATACTGCATCAATGTCAAAGGAAAATCTTTCCTCAATAGTTTATATTGTATCAGATACTCAATGAGCTGTTGCAGAAACAAGCCTGAAGTAATAAAGCAGAAGCTGTCAGATAAATGTAGTTCAGTAAACAAGACAACATTATGAAATACTAGGACTTTTTATCTTGAAATATGAGGACATTTTATCTTGAAACATTCCCCTCTGAGGTGGAGTGGAGTGGAGTATGAAGTAGCAGCAGAGTCTTGGATCAGACCTTGGGCCCCTAATGAGAACAGCTCTAGGTCTAGTGTCCCCGTTTTAAGTTTTACAGATAAAAACATGACGTGTTTTGGAGGTAAATTCACTTCTGAGCTGAAAATGTCCCCGGATTTTGTCTGAGAAATCTGGTCACCTTACCGTAGTTCACTCTGCTGCAGCTCTTTAGGCACCGGCATCTGGTTGCAGGAAGATATATATAGAAATCCTACCAGTGGCTGGAAAAGGCTGGACTGAAGGACAGCACAGAGGCCGTAACCATAGCAGCACAAGAACAGGCACTCAGTACAAGATCAATAGAGGCCGGGGTCTACCACACCAGGCAGGACCCCAGTACAGGATCAATAGAGGCCGGGGTCTACCACACCAGGCAGGACCCCAGTACAGGATCAATAGAGGCCGGGGTCTACCACACCAGGCAGGACCCCAGTACAGGATCAATAGAGGCCGGGGTCTACCACACCAGGCAGGACCCCAGTACAGGATCAATAGAGGCCGGGGTCTACCACACCAGGCAGGACCCCAGTACAGGATCAATAGAGGCCGGGGTCTACCACACCAGGCAGGACCCCAGTACAGGATCAATATAGGCCGGGGTCTACCACACCAGGCAGGACCCCAGGTGCAGACTGTGCAAGGATGCCCCTGAGACAGTACAGCACATAACAGCAGGGTGTAAGATGCAGGCAGGAAGAGCGTACATGGAACGCCATAACCAGGTAGCTGTCATAGTGTACAGGAACATCTGCCACGAGTATGGGCTGGAAGTCCCAAGGTCAAAATGGAAGACACCTCCTAAGGTAGTCCAGAATGACCGAGCTAAGATCCTGTGGGACTTCAAGATCCAGACTGACAAACTGGTGATGGCTAACCAACCAGACATGGTGTTGATGGACAGACAGCAGAAGAAGGCAGTAGTGATAGATGTGGCGATCCCAAGCGATCGCAACATCAAGAAGAAGGAACACGAGAAGATCGAGAAATACCAAGGGCTGAAAGAGGAGCTAGAGAAGATGTGGAAAGTAAGAGCAACAGTGGAGCCAGTGGTAATCGGAGCACTGGGGGGGGCTGGGACCCCCAAACTGGGAGAGGGGCTCCAGCGGGGGGACTGGGACCCCCAAACTGGGAGAGTGGCTCCAGCGGGGGGGGGGGGCTGGGACCCCCAAACTGGGAGAGTGGCTCCAGCGGGGGGACTGGGACCCCCAAACTGGGAGAGTGGCTCCAGCGGGGGGGCTGGGACCCCCAAACTGGGAGAGTGGCTCCAGCGGGGGGGCTGGGACCCCCAAACTGGGAGAGTGGCTCCAGCAGATTCCAGGTAAACCATCAGAGGTCTCTGTCCAGAAGAGTGCAGTCCTAGGAACAGCTAAGATACTGTAGAGGACCGTCAAACTCCCAGGCCTCTGGTAGAGGACCCGAGCTGGAGGATGACACATGCCACCCCACAAGGGGGGAGAGGGGGATTTTATATAATATGTACTGTATATATATGATGTTCTCTTATCTATAAAAGAGGCTGAAAGTTGTGCAACCCTCCGTGTGATTGTGGCTGCGTGACTCAGTGTTCAACCACTCGATAACAGCGGTGTGTGGGCTGCAGGTGACCCGGAGGGCAGGGTGCGGAGTCTCTGGTGTATTTGATTGCAAGATATTACATAAACAAGAGAACAAAAATGCACGCCTGCGGCGGTGGAATGTACCTGAGTACATTCACTCAAGTACTGTGCTTACATACAGTACATGTTGGAGGAACTTGTACTTTGAGTCTTTTGAGTCTTGAGTCGTTGAATCTCATTACTGTGCAGTATTTAATACACCAATAACTATATTATTTGCATAATGTGTATACAAAGTCTTTATCTTTTACTATTTTATATATGTACTGTATATTTAGTTGCTCTCGGTAACTGTGCACCACATTCCCCTCTTTTCTTTTTCTTCTTCTTCTGCACTATACTTATATTTGTTATATTTTATATTTTTATATTTCATTTTGACACTGTAAAGGTTTCTCTCGTTGCACAGGTACTGCACTTGTGTATAATGACAATAAAGGCATTGATACACATATCTGATAATACTCACATAATTTTACCTAAGTAACATTTTCAATGCAGGACTTTTACTTGTAACAGAGTATTTTTACTGTGTGATATATGTACTTCTACTGAAGTAAAGGATTCTTCCACCGCTGCGTGTGTGTAGTTAACAGAAGACAGTTTACCGAAAAACAGTCAAGAAATAATACATAAAATATCAGTTTAATTACAGCGGGGTCCACGAGAGTGGAGGAAAACAAAAAGCACACTTTAGATTTTGCACCACATACTTTTATTATCCGTACATCTCACTGACTCTAAGGCGGCTGCTGAATGAAGTTCAATAAAGTAATATTTCCCTTTTTAATAATTCCCCAAAACATGATGTTGTCTCCAGTGTGTCCCCAGCGCCCTGCAGCAACCACACAGGCTCCTTTCTTTACATTTGGCTCTCACATTGTCTGACATTATACAGCCTTTCTTTAAGATTTTTGAAGAGATTTGTATGTTGGTATTAGATATTAAAGTAGGGAGGGGGGTTGGGGGTTTGGGGGTCTGGGGGTTTGGGGGGTTGGGGGTTGGGGGGGTCTTCTTTGCTAATTTAGAAGTCCAAGCCAGACCCAACCAAGTCAGACTGTTATTATGGGACCCACGCAACTTCTAGGCAAGACCCGCCCTTCAATAGCATTCACGTGCTATTATTGGCCAGGCACAGGGCCGGATTAACAATTTCATGTTGCCCCGGGCAACGAGACTCAAGACCTTACAGATGTGCTGTTGTTGATGCTGACTCGCCTTTACCATTCATTAGAAGTTTAACTTTACATTAAACATGTCTTTAAACTTCACCTGGGGAAACTGACTTCACTGTTAGCTGGGGGGGGGGGGTCTTTGCCGGGATGCAGGGCCGCCACACACCGCAGCAGACTCGCCGTGACAGACCGTGGTGAAGTTGGTTTTATATTGGCCGTTGCCAATTGGAGACATTCGGAAAATATATTATGGAGTTTGACTTTCCAATATGAAACCAACTTCACCGCGGTCTGTCTGCAGCAGAAAGCTACAGACGCTGTTTTTGACGTGATTTATCGTAAGATTCAGATTGAACAGGTTGCAAAAATATGCAAATAATTAGGACAGTGAGGACTGCGCATAAAGTTTCATTTGGGCAATTTACTAATTCATGTGTAATTTACAGTATTATACAGTTTGCTATATCTTATCTATATCTGTAGGCTACACTTATCTATCTTTGCTGTTGCAAACCGCAATTTCCCCACTGTGGGACAAATAAAGGTTTTCTTATCTTATAATGTGATCTAACATAGTATTTGACCCCGTAGATGCCCTATGCCCCTGGGCAGGTGACCAGTTGCCCTGATGGTTACCCCGGCCCAGGTCAGGCGTCCATGCTGACGCAAGGTAACGGGACCTGAGTAGTTCAAGTTCAGGTCCTATCCCCCGACCAGTCGGCTATGCTGACCTTAACCACCCGAGGTCAATGCCGGACCCTAACCAAATCGGGCTGCATCGCGGGGGCGGGACATGCCTACACGTTGCCATGGTAACGCCATCAGACTCCGGCTACTGGCTGCTGCTGTGCACGCCCGATGAGAAGTATCGTCACATTTCTTATGGATATATACAGTATATGCTGAATTAGCATAGTCATAATTCTACAGCCTCTTTTACGTTCAAACGTGACATTACCCTATAAATTGAACCCTAACGTGACAACACCCTATAAAAGACTTATGCCCCCCCCCCCCAGACCTCTCAGGCGGACTGGGACAGGTCTGCTTGCTGTCCCCAGAGTCTGAACTAGCAGGTCCACTGCAACTCTCAGCTCTTTTAAATCAAAGATGAAGACGATTATTTTCTCTTTCACTCTCTTTCAGTTATTACACTACACTTTTTTTTATAATGCATGTGCTTAGAAAAAATGTTTTCTCTGCTCAAAATCTGCCATCACATACGCAAGAACGAGGCACAAATACTACTATCCATACATTTATTGGTCAGAACTGAATCACTAGGGAAATGGACGTCATTATTCTATTTTTTCGGTTTTTATTTTCTTTTACCAAATGTTTTGAACTGCTCCTTTATGTTTTATGTAAAGCACTTGTTGCTGAGATGTGTCATATCCAAATAAAGCTGCCTCGCATAATTGGCAAACTTAAACTGAACACTGTAAGCCTTTTCCATTAATCATCAAGTGTTAACGAAAGAGTCCACACGTCACCTGTGTTTTGATTTAAAGTAAAACCTTTCATCCTATTCTGTATTTTCCACCTAATGACGTTCTTTTACAACTTTTGAACAGCGAGTGGAGTTCTCTGGAGGGCACTGACAACACAAGAGAGGGTAAGTCAATGGGAACAAACAGCATTTAAAACACACAGATGTTGGCCTGGTCTGAAGTTAAAGGAGAACTCACCAGACGCGTCATTTTCAGATACACACATGCACAAACACTCACACACACACACACACACACACTTTGAAGCATGCACCCAAAAGCTGAGGACACTGTGCAAAATACTGACATTACTTTAAGGATAATAAGTGCCAAAGAGAATAAGACTAGCCTCATAAATAAACAATAAAATAAAAAGACTTATAAAATGGTTAAAAAGATATGATTATTAATAACCACAGTTATCACCAACATTAAACACTGGCCTCAGATAGCCTGACATGTGTGTTCAACAGAATATAAAAGAAAAAATAGAAAAAACAGCAAACTAACATATTAAAATAATAATACAATAAGTAACTACGATGGCATACAGCACTGGTTGGACACTTAACTTTCAACGCGTCTGCAGGATTAGCCCAAAAAAATAACATTAAAGAATGTACTCCAGCTCAATAAATGCTAAGATAAAAGTTACTGATTTAAGCGTGTGTTACAAAGGTTTGTCAAATTAATTGTTCCTCTAAAACGTTGCGGAAAGAGTCCAGGGACGTTCAGAAAGTGAACCGAGCCCGGAACAGATTTCAGATCAGACGTGTTATCAGATCCTTAGACTGGCGTATTCATCACATCCATCGGTGGGTGATGTATGTACAGTACATTCGTCGCAACTCGTTTCTTTACTTTTTACAATATTAGGATATTTAAAGCAATTCCATTGGCATCCATTCAAAGGCATTAGCCAAGATCCCAAAATACAAGCCATGTGCAGGTAAAAGGTCCATTCTTGAAATGTCCTTGCTTTTCCAAAAGCTCCCAAGGTTCAATGGGATTCAAGGTTCAATAGTCTGCATTGCATCTGACCCCCAATGCATCCCATCACGCTGTGGGGGATCAGTGTCGAATAGGGTTGACCAACATTCATTACGTCCCTCAGATGTGAACTTCTTTGAATTTGAAAGTCCCCCCATGCTTTTCCATTTTAACAAAGGTCATTTTCAGCATGGAGGACTTGTGGAGTTACATGGGTGTGTGGTTCCCAACAAGCCAGCAAAAAGCTCGAGACACCTGGGCCACTTGGGCCACCTGAAACCAGCAGCTACACAACGACTTCTGATGCATCCTTTGTGTCTCTGAGGTATATTCCCAATCTTTTCTCATGTCTTGTTCTTTCCATTACCTTTGCTGTTGGCCCTTCTTGTCTTGTACGGCCATGAAAGACAGACTTCTCTCTTTCATAGCCTGTTACAGCTCTGAGGAAGAGGGGAAGGAAGGTGTGAAAGCCCATTGATGCTAACTCTCCTCGTCATCTGCCCCTGTTCCGGTCCTCTGGCTTCGGCTCCACCCTGCAGGGTTTGGGTCAAGCTAACTTGGGCGGTGCTGAAGGACGTTATTCTGCCACTTCCAGCAATTTGGAGGTTAACCGTGGTGGCATAACTGGTCTTCTGGTTCCCCTGTTTGGCAGGAGATGAATGGGTAAATGGTAGTGCCGATGAGCTCAAGGGCGAGGGGGAAGGGATCGAGGGTAGAGGAGGCGTTGTGGATTGGAAGTTGTGGTGTTGGTAAGATGCAGGTGGAGGGGATGTCATGCCAGAGGAAGAGAGAACCATACACGAGGAAGAGAGGTTCTGTTCACAGGAGGGCCGGGCAACATAGGCACAGATCAGCTGGCTACGACAGGTACCCTCTTCTAGCTCTGGGTCTCCCCATTCTGTTTGTCTGTCCGATGGAACAGGGGAGGAAAGGAGGGTGTGGGAGAGCGAGGAGAGAGGAGCAGGGGGGGAGGCGATGATGGTGGAAGTGGCACTTGAATCGTGGCAATCGGTTCCATTATATCTGTTTGAAAGCTCTCGTACGTCTGGCCAGGGCACGCTGGTGAAATGCTGCCCACCAAGGGTGCCCTTCCCTGGGGTAAGCCTGCCAGGCGACAGTGGGGATTGAAGCCCAGCTCGAGGGCTGAGGCAGGACGGTGAGCTGCCGTATGAGGACCCCCCACTCTTGGGACTGGTTGGACAGGACTCCTGCTGCTCAAAGGACCCTCGGCCACTACCACTGAAACCGAGGCACCTGCGGCTGCTGTCTGCCCACGAGCGGTGCAGTCCACCAGGGTTGCTCTGGGCTGGGCTGGGGGATCTGTCTGCCATGTTGGAGGAAAAAGACCTACGGAGGGGTTGGGAGGTTGCAGGAGGACAGGTTGCCGACGGGGAAGATGATCTGGAACTACGCAAAGAAGGAATGGAAGTGGGGAAAGAGGCATTCTCCAATGTTGGTGAGCCTAATGAGGAAGAACAGGAAAAAGAGGGCGAGGCGGAAGCATATCGAGGGTTTCTGGGTTGAGGTGCTGCAACATTATTTGTCCAAGCATTCACTGACACGCCAATAGGAGGCGGGGACAGGATCCGAGGGCTCAGACATGACGAAGACAGCCCAAATGCTGAACTTGCTGAAGAGGTCCTTGGTAGCTCCAAAGTCAGCCCGAGTGGATTATGGGAACTGGCACCTCCTACCCGTGCACTCCGGGGGTGGGGAGGTTTGTTCGCCATCGGGGAGGAGTAATTATGTTGAGGGGGTGGGGAGCAGAGTCGAGTGAATGAGGCAAGGGTTGGAGAGGGAGACGGGGACTGAACTCGTGAGCTGGGTTCGGATGCAGAGAAAGGGCGAGCTACTCGATTGTGTGACCCCGACCAGAGAGGATCAGGGGCTTGGTGCGTTGCTGTGGTGTTAGCGCTACCATTAGCTAGCAGCACTTTGTGTGGACTTCCGGACCAGCCCCCATTACTCACGGCATGGTAAAAGCTACGGCTGTTTATGCCAACGCTGTTGCTGTTGTTGTTGTTTGCGTTCTGGGACGAGTCCGGTTTGGAGTGAAGGAATGAGGGACGAGGGGAAGGAGAAGAAGGCTGATGAGTGATTAGAGTCGTAGATGGGGAGGGGGAGCGTTGACAAAGAGAGGGAGGAGGTGACTGCATGGGAGATGGAGGATGGCAAGAGGACCAGGGAGAGGATGGTGGACACCTTGGATGTTGGTACCCATCTTTAGCGCACCCCAGCAGGGCATATGCAGGCGTGCTGGAGCCCTGCTTACTCGGGGGGAGTTTAGGTGAAGGAGAGCGCCGTTGTAGATTAGAGGAGGGTAAGGAAGACGTGGAGGAGGGGCTATGGTTTTCTGTGTTTATGGGCGGGGCTTGTTGCAGGGCATTGGTCTTTTTTGCCATACTCTGACTGATGGACTGGCTAATACAGGAGGCAGCTAAGGATCTGGTGAATGCAGAGGAAGAAGCAATGGGGGAGGTACGGGTGGGAGATCGGTGAGAAGAGGAAGATGGTGTAGGGGAGGAAGGCGGACCTGCTCGTATGAATGAAGGCCTCCCAGAGGAAGAGGGGGTGAAAGGAGAGGAGGAGGCAGGGGGAACTCGCAGCGAGGAACCCCTGCCAGAAGAGGGAGTAGGAGAAAAACAGGGAAGAGCCCTGGAGACAGGGTCTTCAGCAGATACAGGGGTCGGTGAAGATGCTGAAATAACCCTGAATGGTGAGGAGCAGGGAGGCGTGGAAGGGAGAGCTCTAACAGGGGAGGGGGAGCCGTGCCTTAGGCTGGGTCTAAAGGCTGAGGTCTGGTCTATGTTCTGGCCAGGGGTGGCAATGACCTGGTGAGGTCTCTCCACCAGGTTGGTTGTCTCCAAGGACGGTCTGGTTGGGGATTGTGAGTCCTGCTGACCTGGTTCCCTGCAACTGAAAGAGAAGGACAGATTAAGAACCAATCTGCCATTGTCTGAACTCTGCAGACAGCTGATGTAATAGCTGGAGAAATGGCGTATTGATAACCAGATGTAATAATATCATAATCAACTTTTTTTTATATTTAGCACCTTTCCTACAGAGAGTGTAGCTCAAAGTGTTTTTCAACAAAGTGGGGAGACCATAAAACAAACATTAAGGAAATAAAATTACCATTTAATCACATGAAGAAACAACAGAGGCTGCAAAAGAAATCTCGGAAACTCTGATGATAAAGCGAAGAAGTGACAATTAAAAACGTTTTCAGTTGTTATTAAAAGATGAAGATATATTCACATTAGACTTCTGACTTTTGCAGCCTGTCTGCAGTTTGTTAGCAGGTTTTTTACATGCTGTCTTTATCTCATATGTTTTTGTTTGTTGCTTATTGTTATGCATTGTATTTGTCTGAATATTAATCTGTATATATTGCTTTTATGTGCTGACTGCAGTAACTTTTCAGGTTGTTATTTTAAAGGTCCTGTAGCATGAAAAGTTCACTTTGAGGTTTTTTAACATTAATGTTCGACCCCCCCAGGCTGCCTATGGCCCCCCAGTGGCTAGAAATGGTGACAGGTGTAAACCGAGCCCTGGGTATCCTGCTCTGCCTTTGAGAAAATGAAAGCTCAGATGGGCCGATCCGGAACCTTGCCCCTTATGACATCATAAGGAGCAATGTTACCACCCCTTTCTCTGCTTTGCCCGCCCAGAGAATTTGCCCCCCCCCCCCCATGAGAGAGAGACATCATGGCTTTCAAATGAGCAAAGTGGCAGTTAGTCAAGGCCACACCCCCAGCCTCCACCTTGCCCCCCCCCCCCTCCTCAAGAGCTACAGACTCAGAAATGGCACATACTAAGGAAAGCTCATTGTGGGACTGGCTCTAGTGGCTGTAATTCTGCACCAATATATATATATATATATAAACAATATATATATATGTATATATATACACAATTATATGTAAAAGTATGTAAACTATACAAAAAAATGTAAAAGTCTCTGTTTGCCCCGTCTCCCTGCTGGAGCTGCTCCCCCCGGGACCCGACACCAGATAAAGATGCTGGATGGACCATTTTTCTCAAGTAATTGGTTACAGCACCAGCATGAGTCACCGGGAGGAGGGAAACAAGATGTAAGATGCTGCGAAGAAGAATTACGTGGGAGTGAGTTGCAAGGATAACGTTGTTCCGCTGGCTGCCAAAGTAAGATCTAGTGGTTGGTTATAGATTTGGCCATCATTAAAGAGGATAAATCATGTTGAAGACAGGGAAAAGTATGCAGAATATGCTGGAGACGATAAGATATCCAGAGCAGAAAACGACAGGAAATAGAAGACAATGCTGCAAAAGGTTCTGGTCGGGACTATTAAGGACTCATAAGGTTCAGTTGGCATCTCCAATACGGTGCCGAAAAATGAAGAAGAATATAATATATAATACCACAGCTGCTCTACGTTTGTGAGGTTGTTTTTCTAGCTGCTCATGTCCCCTTAGCCTTGCAAAACCCTACATTTACTTTGCAGTTGAAGGGTAACCAAAAACACAACCACCATGCAGCAACAAAAACAAGCTAAAGTGCCATTCCACTCTGAAATACTCTCTGGCATGAACAATTTGCTTCAAAAGAGCCCTTAGGCCCATTCTTTTAACAACACATTGATTGATTGGACCTTTCTGTGTGTTTTAACTGAATAGTAATTGCATTCCTTACAAATTAGTCATTCAGTTTTCTCAGGAATGGGCCAGTTAATATTCAGAGGGCTGGGCTGTTTACGTGAAACTGTAAAACCCTTATCAGGACCGGGTTGGTTGTTAGGGTTCTGCCGAGGTCCTGGTTCAGCATCGGGGTTATATTAACCCACATTCACTCCCAGCTCTTTAACCCTCGTGTTGTCTTCCCCGTCAATATTGAAAGTTAACACTTTTGTTGATGCTTTCTATCGATGTTTTTAACTTTTTCTTACGTTTTTGTTCCTTTTTTCAACACTTTTTATGCTTTTTTTCAATGTTTGTCCATTTTTTTTTAACATTTCCAACACTATGTAACACTAACCCCTAACCCTTATTAACTCTAGTTTTACAGTTATTTTTGGAATCTATGGTCAATAAACCTCATTTATAGGAAATTATACCTAATGTTTGAGTTAGAAAAGCAGAAATCAGGAATTATTGAGACTAAAATTAAAGGAATGGATGTTGATGATAATCACAGACTGGAATATGTCAACTTTTACTCAATACTATTTCAAAAACACTTCCATTTGTTTTACAATGCTATAAAATTGAATAAGACGCCCCAAAATTAATGAAAGTAGAGATTTGTACTTGGCAAAGAGCGTTGGGTGGAATCAATCATGTTATTTTGGGGAATTAAAAAGAACATTGATATAGGACAACATGAGGACAACATGGGGACAACATGAGGACCTCATGTGGACAACATGAGGACAACATGGGGACAACATGGGGACAACATGGGGACAACATGAAGACAACATGAGGGCAACATGAGGGCAACATGAGGGCAACATGAGGGTAACATGAGGGCAACATGAGGGCAACATGAGGACAACATGAGGACAACACGAGGGCAACATGAGGACAACATGAAGACAACATGGGGACAACATGAGGACAACAAGAAGACAACATGAGGGCAACATGAGGGCAACATGAGGGCAACATGAGGTCAACATGAAGACAATATGAGGACAACATGAGGGCAACATGAGGGTAACATGAGGGCAACATGAGGGGAACATGAGGACAACACGAGGGCAACATGAGGACAACATGAAGACAACATGAAGACAACATGAGGACAACAAGAAGACAACATGAGGGCAACATGAGGGCAACATGAGGTCAACATGAAGACAATATGAGGACAACATGAGGGTAACATGAGGTCAACATGAAGACAACATGAGGACAACATGAAGACAACATGAGGACAACATGAAAACAACATGAGGACAACATGAGGGCAACATGAGGACAACATGAGGACAACATGAGGTCAACATGAAGACAACATGAGGACAACATGAGGACAACATGAGGTCAACATGAAGACAACATGAGAACAACATGAGGGCAACATGAGGTCAACATGAAGACAACATGAGGACAACATGAAGACAACATGAGGACAACATGAAGACAACATGAGGACAACATGAAGACAACATGAGGGCAACATGAGGACAACATGAGGACAACATGAGGACAACAACGTGGACAACGGACAGGGTTACGGACATCGTGAGGGTTAAGAACACAGATGCTTGCCTGTTAGTGTAAATGTTTTGCTTCTGAATGACCTTCCTGCTCTCTAAAGCTCTAGAATGTGTTGGCTGGACTTCCAGCTGCAAGAGGATGACTGCAACCCGTTGGACGCCGCCTCATTACTCATCTCTTCATACTGCACATGGATCTTTTCTTTTGTGGATGTTGTATACATGGAAATATCAATGGCTCGCATTAATGGAGCCCCAGGACTCAGTGGGGCTGAGTCTTTGAAATCCATGCGGTGAATATGTGTCTTTCCTTCTGTTTTAGGGGCCGACCGATATATCGACTAATATTAGGCATTTCCCTGATCTATTGGTATTTATAATGGCCAATTTGTAAATATTCATTCATCAGAATAATTTATAATGACAAATAAATGATTCTGATAAATGAATATTTAAAAAATAAAAATGGACGGTCAACCATGTTATGAATGATGCATAGTCTGTCCACCAGAGGACGCTCTACAACGTCCCTGTTAGTGATGGCGATGCATAGTCTGTCCACCAGAGGACGCTCTACAACGTCCCCGTTAGTGATGGTGTTGCATAGTCTGTCCACCAGAGGACGCTCTACAACGTCCCCGTTAGTGATGGCGTTGCATAGTCTGTCCACCAGAGGACGCTCTACAACGTTCCTGTTAGTGATGGTGATGCATAGTCTGTCCACCAGAGGACGCTCTACAACGTCCCTGTTAGTGATGGTGATGCATAGTTTGTCCACCAGAGGACGCTCCACAACGCCCCTGTTAGGGATGGCGTTTTGTTCAAAGGACTAAGTTTCATATCTTAAGTTTGTATTTTTCTACATTTTATTTTTCAGAACTTTAATATATTTTGATGTTTTGTTGTGACAATAAAATAAATTATTATATTATTTTAGTGAGAACTCATAAATAACTACAAATAACTAATGTTATGGAAATCTGTTTATGTTCTGTTATGCGTTTCTGGATTTTTCTTTTAAATAGACCTGCATATCTTAATATCAAAATTGAAAAAGGGACAAAAACGTAAAAAAAAAGTTAAAAACATCGATAAAACTCGTCAACAAAAGTGTTAATTTTCCATTTTGACTGGAAGACAACACAAGGGTTAAGACATGGTTGTGGGTAGTGGGTATGAACAATTGGTTATTTGTTTTCAAAACACATTGTGTTGTAATCTGCCACGGACATACCTGGCGTTAGACGGAGCCCGTTCACCTGCAGCAGTGGGCAGGTCCTGCGGCGTCTGGCGGGTGAACGTTGGCAGACTGTGTGCCGACTGCACCGAACGTCGGGTAGGATTTGATTCTGAGCTTTGAACCGATGACCACGGACTGGGGGCTCCTGCTTTGTGGTCTTCTGGGGGTGCAACCAGTTCTCCCGAGGATTTGAAATGAGGGGTCTCTTCCCTAAAGATCACGGCTGAACCTTGATGAATCATCCTGGTTTGTGAGGAAGACCCATACTTGGTCTCATTCAGTGTCCTCTCAACGCTTGGGGGCTCATCTGTCTCTGGAGCCCCGGAGGATCCCAGGGCGGTGGAGGTGGAGGTGGCGCCCCCCTCCGCCAGGTAAAGGGTTTCCCTTTGGGATTGATTTCGGCCCAGTCCTGGCTTTGCAGATTTGAGGTACTCTGTTGGAGCCTGTGTAGTCGCTACCATCAGAACGAGCTCCCCTGGGGGGGCCTCTCCACCCATGGGTCCTTGGCCAACCAAGCCCAGACTCCCATCTTTGTTGTCAGTGTGTCCTGTGGACATTTTGTATTCTGGTGCGTGTTTATCTTGTATATGTTGGGCAGCTGTTATATCCTGCTCATATCTGTCCTGCTCATCTCCATCTTTGGACATGTCCCGCTGTGGTATGTTGTGAGAAGAGATGTTTGGCTCAGAGAGCGGCGGCTGAGTAGTGATGTTTATACATGTTGAGTCTTCTCTGACTGAAGACACACGGCCTCGGTCACTCAGCGGCTCGGACCTGCAGAAAAACCAGGAGAACCAACGGCTTTAGAACAGAAGTCACTTAACATAATAATAATAATAATTTGATTACAATTTACACTCTGATTTTGTTAGAAATCCCTACACAAACTCAATGATAACGGTACGAAACGCTGAAATCTGTACAAACTATATCTTATTGAAAGATTTATATGTTGTCTTCATGTTGTCTACATGTTGTCCTCATGTTGTCCTCATGTTGTCCCCATGTTGTCCCCATGTTGTCCTATATCAATGTTCTTTTTAATTCCCCAAAATAACATGATTGATTCCACATAACGCTCTTTGCCGAGTACAAATCTCTACTTTCATTTACTTTCATTTCATTGTAAAACAAATGGAAGTGTTTTTGAAATAGTATTGAGTAAAAGTTGACATATTCCAGTCTGTGATTATCATCAACATCCATTCCTTTAATTTTAGTCTCAATAATTCCTAATTTCTGCTTTTCTAACTCAAACATTAGGTATAATTTCCTATAAATGAGGTTTAATCACCATAAATTCCAAAAATAACTGTAAAACTAAAGTCAATAAGTCAGTGTTACGTAGTGTTGAACATTGTTAAAAAGCGTCAAAAGTGTTAAAAAAGGGACAAAAACATAAGAAAAAGTAACAAAAAGACTACAAAGTGTTAAAAAAAGAGACAAAATTGTAAGAAAAAGTAACAAAAAGACTAAAAAGTGTTAAAAAAAGGACAAAAACGTAAGAAAATGTTTGTAAAAAAGCGTCAACAAAAGTGTTGATTTTCAAGACAACCCAAGGGTTAAAGAGGTCCGTTTGGGGGGGCGTTTGCTCAGTAATACATCCATCACCCCATCACACTCAGCTCGTCCCACCTCAGCTTCAACTATATTTACTCCGACCATATTAAACCAAATTAACCCCCGGGTTCCCTTCACATTGGTCGTCTATTTGCTGAAATGTGAGTCATGTACTTCAATCAGGGAGCTCAGGTGGGACAACACACCTGGTGTCAACGGAGAAACTACACTTTCAAAAATACCTGGTCAAATATTGACATCCTTTGAAAGAAACAATGTTAGTTTAAGGCCCTCCACCCTTACCTTGTGTTAAATAAATGTACACAGGAAGTGTCACGCCTCTGCACATGTTGACCTTCAGACGGGCATTGAATACAAGACGTAAGATGTGTTTGCACACATGCATACAGTTGTCAAAACGTCATGGCACCTTTACGAGCCACTGCACTTAATCTATCACTCTATAAATACCACCGACTCACCCCTCTCTTTTCTCCCTCTCTTCAGTTCTTGAGTGAACGTCCCGGTTGGAGCAGCAGTCCCTGACCTCGGTGACCCTACAGTCCGAGTTCAGGGCTGACGTCAACGGGCCGTCACTGGAAGAGAAGCACGAGCCGGAGCTCGGCTCTGCAGGTGGAGTTCTGAGGTGACGCCCTAATGCCGTAGAAGCCGTGGACGCATCGGCGGGGGGGTACCTGGGGTTGGGGTTGGGGTCGTGGGCCTGAGCCAGACTGGACGACGGATCTCTTGGTGAAGTTGGTAGACTTTCCTCAGGCCGGGCGGAAGTCTGGTTGTTGTCCCCGGATACACAGCCCACGATGGAGTCTCTTTCCTTAGTCAGAGCAGAGATGAAGTCTCTGGGCCTGGAGAGGGTGAAACCATTTGTCTGGGGGGGGGCCGGGGTCAGCTGCTCGGTGATGAACACATGTCCAAACGGCAGAGGCTCAAAGGGGGCCAGCACCTCCTCCTGAAGGTCTAGAGGAGAACAACACAGAACAAATACCAAAGTAGTGAATGAATTAACCATAAAAGATTGAGTTAATATCCGAACCACTGAACTAAGAAACCCTCGGTCATTGTCCCATAGAAGATGCTAGTAGACTTAGTTAGTAAGGGCAAGTGGACCAGGTGCTGTATAAAAGAACAATGAAATGTTAAAGGACCCATATTAGGAAAAAAAAAACACTGTTTTCTGGGATTTGGGGGTCATTTTGTGTCTTTGGTGCTTCCAAACACACACACACTTGGAAATAACCATCCATGGTGTTTTGAGTGAGATCTGGTTTCTAAATGTCCTCTGATCTGGTTTCTGAGTGTCCTCTGATCCGGTTTCTGAGTGTCCTCTGTCTTCAGTCTCCGGGTGAGATGTCCAACATCTGCACGGCTTTCTACGTCACTAAAGACGAGGTGGCTAACCGTAGCATGCTAGCTCGTTCTCAATGGGAAACACTGCTCCAACAGCCACTAGTGGACCAGAATCTCCAAAAGAACTACTTCCTGTCCCTGTTCTACTTCCTGTCCCTGTTGTGTCCCTGGTCTAGAAAAAGTCTCCCAGCTGATCCTGCCTTGGACGGACCAAAGCTAGTATAGAAGGGAGATGTCTCACTCTGAAGATAAAACTAGAGAGATGTCTCACTCTGGAGCTAAAACTAGAGAGATGTCTCACTCTGGAGATAAAACTAGTGAGATGTCTCACTCTGGAGATAAAACTAGAGAAGTCTCACTCTGGAGCTAAAACTAGAGAGATGTCTCACTCTGGAGATAAAACTAGAGAGATGTCTCACTCTGGAGATAAAACTAGAGAGATGTCTCACTCTGGAGATAAAACTAGTGAGATGTCTCACTCTGGAGATAAAACTAGAGAGATGTCTCACTCTGGAGATAAAACTACAGAGATGTCTCACTCTGGAGCTAAAACTAGAGAGATGTCTCACTCTGGAGATAAAACTAGAGAGATGTCTCACTCTGGAGATAAAACTAGAGAGATGTCTCACTCTGGAGATACAACTAGTGAGATGTCTCACTCTGGAGATACAACTAGTGAGATGTCTCACTCTGGAGATAAAACTAGAGAGATGTCTCACTCTGGAGATAAAACTAGTGAGATGTCTCACTCTGGAGATAAAACTAGTGAGATGTCTCACTCTGGAGATAAAACTAGTGAGATGTCTCACTCTGGAGATAAGACTAGAGAGATGTCTCACTCTGGAGATAAAACTAGTGAGATGTCTCACTCTGGAGATAAAACTAGAGAGATGTCTCACTCTGGAGATAAAACTAGAGAGATGTCTCACTCTGGAGATAAAACTAGAGAGATGTCTCACTCTGGAGATAAAACTAGAGAGATGTCTCACTCTGGAGATAAAACTAGTGAGATGTCTCACTCTGGAGATAAAACTAGAGATGTCTCACTCTGGAGATAAAACTAGTGAGATGTCTCACTCTGGAGATAAAACTAGTGAGATGTCTCACTCTGGAGATAAAACTAGAGAGATGTCTCACTTTGGAGATAAAACTAGTGAGATGTCTCACTCTGGAGATAAAACTAGTGAGATGTCTCACTCTGGAGATAAGACTAGAGAGATGTCTCACTCTGGAGATAAAACTAGTGAGATGTCTCACTCTGGAGATAAAACTAGAGAGATGTCTCACTCTGGAGATAAAACTAGAGAGATGTCTCACTCTGGAGATAAAACTAGTGAGATGTCTCACTCTGGAGATAAAACTAGAGATGTCTCACTCTGGAGATAAAACTAGTGAGATGTCTCACTCTGGAGATAAAACTAGTGAGATGTCTCACTCTGGAGATAAAACTAGAGAGATGTCTCACTCTGGAGATAAAACTAGTGAGATGTCTCACTCTGGAGATAAAACTAGTGAGATGTCTCACTCTGGAGATAAAACTAGAGAGATGTCTCACTCTGGAGATAAAACTAGTGAGATGTCTCACTCTGGAGATAAAACTAGAGATGTCTCACTCTGGAGATAAAACTAGTGAGATGTCTCACTCTGGAGATAAAACTAGTGAGATGTCTCACTCTGGAGATAAAACTAGAGAGATGTCTCACTCTGGAGATAAAACTAGTGAGATGTCTCACTCTGGAGATAAAACTAGTGAGATGTCTCACTCTGGAGATAAAACTAGAGAGATGTCTCACTCTGGAGATAAAACTAGTGAGATGTCTCACTCTGGAGATAAAACTAGAGAGATATCTCACTCTAGAGCTAAAGCCTGTGGGATGTCTCACTCTGGAGATAAAACAGAGACCTAAACACACAGGGTGAAAACAGGATCTGCAGTAATGTGCAGTACAACAAAAATATGGTGTTTTTTGAAAATGTAACCATGGAAACCTATTCTGGTCCAACCTCAAAATACAATTATGAACCTGAATGAGCAGAATATGGACGCTTTAAAAGGAAAGTATAAAGCAAACACAAAAAGAACATCACAATGACAACAACAAGCAGCAATTTACAATTACAGAATTATAGATAACAATAACAGAATGAGAGATTAATGTGTTAAATCGTGTTGTCCTCCAGGGTTAAAAAAACTGACAAAGATTTGACATTTTTGTCCCTTTATCAGACTTTTTTTTAAAGTTTTCACAAACACCACCCTACTAGTTTTACTACTTTTTGGATTTCGTGGTCAAAAACTCTCATTTATGTACAATTACACCTAATATTTGAGTTAAAAAAACAGAAATTATGAATTATTTTGACTAATAGTTGAGATCAGAGGAATGAAAGTGATTAATTGTGTTTTAAAGAGCGTTGGAAGGAATCCAATCCATTTTTTGTGGTAATTTGGTTAAAAAAGAAGCTCATATTTCAAATTTAGACATTTTTTAAAGGGGTCAGATCTGACCCGAGGACAACAGGAGGGGTAGCCTAGATTTATAAAGAGAAATGAAAGGAGGACATCTTCTATCTAAAGGACGCCCACAGTCGTGGAGCGTTAAAGGCCAACTCACCATTTGTGAGGCTTTCTGCTCTCTTTATCATCCTCTTCTCCTGGACGGTTTGGTCCTCCCGGCTCATGGTTTGGGTCTGGAATATGCTGTAAGTCTTGGTTTGGTTCTGGGTTTTAGTTTGGCTCTGAACTTTGGTCTCGGAGTGAGTTTTGGTTCCATGTTTGGTCTTGGAGTGGGTATGTGATTGATTGACTTCCGGTTGGTTTTGTCTTTGCTGCTGGTCCTTAGTTGGGGTCTGTAATTGCATCAGAGCTTGAACCTGGGTCTGGCTTTCGGTTTGGGTCTGGCCTGGGTGGCCAGGCAGTCTACTGTAGTCCCGGGTTTGGTTCCATACAGCGCTAGCCCGTTTCTGGTGCAGTGGGACCATCATGGTGCTGGCTTTGGCGCTGTACATCCGGGCCAATGTTTGGACCTTGCTCAGGATCCGCTCTGAGTTTTCCATCAGCATGGGGTCCACTACAGGGGTAGCCTCAAATAACCCAATGCCGGCTACATCCGACCCCATGCCCTCAAACAAGACCCGGTTAGCGGTGACAATCCTGGAGTGGTGGGACCATCGACCAACTTTTATCTGACTGGGAAGACCCTCAAGGTTCCCACTGGTCCTGGCTAAGTCTCTGTGTTTGGTTCTGGTCCAAGTGGAATCAGTTTTGGTCTCAGTTTTTTTGCATTGGGCTGTAGGTGGCAGAGGTATAGGAGGATCCTTATGACTTCCATTTGGTTCTGCTGGGTTAGGTTCATGCCTATTCATAACAGCTTGATTGCCAGTACTGGTTTTGATTGTTTCATCTCCGCACTTGGACTGGTTTTTAACAGGTGGTCCTTCTCCTTGCGGTGCATTTCCACCGTTCTCCTCAGAAACTCCTGTCTCCACTTCCTGCTTTTCCTCCAATTGTTCTTTGCAGACTCTTCCATTGGTGTCCTGTATCTCAGCCTCTTGTCCAACGGGACTGTTTGGGTTTGACTCCAGATTCAGGCCCACTTTGTTTGGGGTCTCTTTGTCCTGCATCACGCTAGAGGATGCTGAGGTTGGGTCCTCTACATCAAAATCCAAGGAGCTGATTGGTGCATCTGCCCGTCCATCATTCCCTGCATCTGCTGAGAGAATAGGGGCAGAGATAGGACCAGCGGGGGAACAGGGCTCTGTTTCTCCATCAGTCTCCTGATCAAAAGCTTCAGTTGTCTCATAATTGGATTGTCCGCCGTCTGGCCCCCCATAGCGGGAAACCGACTCCTTCACCAAGCCACATGGGATTTGTGAGAAACTGTTTCTCCTTCTTGATGCCACTCGTTCTCCCTGCTCATCTTCCTCTGCCTCGTTCTCTTCGGTCTCGGCTGCTGCCTCATAGTAACTCCGGATCTTTTCGATGATCTTCTTGTCGCGCTTGGTGAGGTGGGAGCCTCTCGTGGGGGGCTGGCACCTCGGGATGGGGGGATGAGGGAGTTCTGGATTTGGGGAGGAGGAAGCGGTGGCCTCAGGGTTCACCTCTTCCCTTTGGGAAAGACAACCGCTGCTGTTCTCACTGTCTTCCTCCGCTGAGATTGGGGGATGGAGATCTGATGCTGCGCCAGGGATGATGCTCTCTCCTCCTCCTTCATCCCCTGTTTTCGCCTCTTCTTTCTCTTTTTCCACCACTTCCTCTTCTGATCCTCCATCTTCCTCCACACCCGTTTCCACTTCACTCGTTGCATCTGGAAGTTCTTGGACTCCATTTTCAAGATCGTTTTCTTCTCCAGAGGCCCCGGTCTGGCCTTGAAGCTTGCTGTCCTTCTCCGACTTTGCTCTTTCCTGTTCCTGATGCATTGTGGGTATTTGTTGTGGACTGGAGGGGCAGGTGACTGGCGGCAGCGGGCAGGTGAAGTTGGTCTGGTTAGATGGAGGTTGACCCTCTTTAGGCTCATCCAGGGCCTGCTCCTGAAAGATAAGATAAGATAAATATGTAGATAGATAGCTAGATAGTGTAATGGGAAAATTACATTTAACCAATGATTTTCATATTAATTATTCATAATAAGATCTCCAATGCCTCTCAGAGTATATGACTTCTGTATCTGTGTTTCTCCTTGATGGAGACAACTGGGTTTGTTATGACTCCACACCATTTCCTTAAAGAAGAGATGACGTGGAGCCTGACAGGAACAGTTGCCTAGAGCGGTGTTTATCATAGCAGGTCCAGGTCGAGACCATAGCAGGTCCCAGGTCGAGACCATAGCAGGTCCCAGGTCGAGACCATAGCAGGTCCCGGGTCGAGACCATAGCAGGTCTCAGGGCGAGACCCTAGCAGGTCCAGGTCGAGACCATAGCAGGTCCCGGGTCAAGACCATAGCAGGTCCAGGTCGAGACCATAGCAGGTCCCAGGTCGAGACCATAGCAAGTCCCGGGTCAAGACCATAGCAGGTCCGGGTCGAGACCATAGGTCAAGACCATAGTAGGTCCCTAGTTGAGACCATAGCAGGTCCCAGGTCGAGACCATAGCAGGTCCCGGGTCGAGACCATAGCAGGTCCAGGTCGAGACCATAGCAGGTCCCAGGTCGAGACCATAGCAGGTCCCAGGTCGAGACCATAGCAGGTCCGGGTCGAGACCATAGCAGGTCCCAGGTCGAGACCATAGCAGGTCCCGGGTCAAGACCATAGTAGGTCCCTAGTTGAGACCATAGCAAGTCCCAGGTCGAGACCATAGCAGGTCCCGGGTCGAGACCATAGCAGGTCCCAGGTCGAGACCATAGCAGGTCCCGGGTCGAGACCATAGCAGGTCCCAGGTCGAGACCATAGCAGGTCCCGGGTCGAGACCATAGCAGGTCCCAGGTCGAGACCATAGTAGGTCCCTAGTCGAGACCATAGCAGGTCTCAGGGCGAGACCCTAGCAGGTC
>CM057239.1:31905310-31919071 GCA_029931835.1 Etheostoma nigrum
TCCCAGGAATACTTCCTCTCAAGTCGCTGGTCCTGTCAGAGACAAGGACCTCCAGAAAATAAACACATGAATAAAAAAGCTGCTGTAGATAGACTTCTAGATTAAGACGACATAGATGCAATAGCCTGTAGGCAAATATTAAATTATGTATGTTTAAATCTCCTTTTTATACTTTTTATACTGCATGATGGGTAATATGGACCTGTGTCTGCAATTAAGCTTCATATTATTAAAAAAAAGGCCTGAGACTGTAGAGGTTGTGGGTTCATGTTTTTATGAGATAATCAGTGGGAATGAATGACATACCGTTGGGATGAAACGCTGCTTCGATGTCTTTAGCCGGAGCTGGAAGAGACACAGAGAGCTCATTGGTTGTCAAAAGGTCCCTTAAGCCTGGAATATGTTTAAGTATTATGTTGTTACTACACAATGCCAACATGTGTTATGAAAACAGGGCGATTGGGGACATGTGGGAATGTGATGAGCTGATGTGTTCTGGCAGCGTGGAAGAAAAAAGGCAAAAAAAAGGAAAGAAAAAGGTGACAAAAAGGCGACAAAAAGGTGACAAAAAGGTGACAAAAAGGTGACAAAAAGGCGACAAAAAGGTGACAAAAAGGCGACAAAAAGGTGACAAAAAGGCAACAAAAAGGTGACAAAAAGGCGACAAAAAGGTGACAAAAAGGCGACAAAAAGACGACAAAAAGACGACAAAAAGGCGTCAAAAACGACAGATAGTCTAGCTAGCTGTCTGGATTTACCCTGCAGAGACCTGAGGACCAGGTAACCATAGTCCTCAGATTGGACAGATAGTCTAGCTAGCTGTCTGGATTTACCCTGCAGAGACCTGAGGACCAGGTGACCATAGTCCTCAGATTGGACAGATAGTCTAGCTAGCTGTCTGGATTTACCCTCCAGAGATCTGAGGACCAGGTAACCATAGTCCTCAGATTGGACAGATAGTCTAGCTAGCTGCCTGGATTTACCCTGCAGAGATCTGAGGACCAGGTAACCATAGTCCTCAGATTGGACAGATAGTCTAGCTAGCTGTCTGGATTTACCCTCCAGAGATCTGAGGACCAGGTAACCATAGTCCTCAGATTGGACAGATAGTCTAGCTAGCTGCCTGGATTTACCCTGCAGAGATCTGAGGACCAGGTAACCATAGTCCTCAGATTGGACAGATAGTCTAGCTAGCTGTCTGGATTTACCCTGCAGAGATCTGAGGACCAGGTAACCATAGTCCTCAGATTGGACAGATAGTCTAGCTAGCTGTCTGGATTTACCCTGCAGAGATCTGAGGACCAGGTAACCATAGTCCTCAGATTGGACAGATAGTCTAGCTAGCTGTCTGGATTTACCCTGCAGAGATCTGAGGACCAGGTAAACATAGTCCTCAGATTGGACAGATAGTCTAGCTAGCTGTCTGGATTTACCCTGCAGAGATCTGAGGACCAGGTAACCATAGTCCTCAGATTGGACAGATAGTCTAGCTAGCTGTCTGGATTTACCCTGCAGAGACCTGAGGACCAGGTAACCATAGTCCTCAGATTGGACAGGTAGTCTAGCTAGCTGTCTGGATTTACCCTGCAGAGACCTGAGGACCAGGTAACCATAGTCCTCAGATTGGACAGATAGTCTAGCTAGCTGTCTGGATTTACCCTGCAGAGATCTGAGGACCAGGTAACCATAGTCCTCAGATTGGACAGATAGTCTAGCTAGCTGTCTGGATTTACCCTGCAGAGACCTGAGGACCAGGTGACCATAGTCCTCAGATTGGACAGATAGTCTAGCTAGCTGTCTGGATTTACCCTGCAGAGACCTGAGGACCAGGTAACCATAGTCCTCAGATTGGACAGATAGTCTAGCTAGCTGCCTGGATTTACCCTGCAGAGATCTGAGGACCAGGTAACCATAGTCCTCAGATTGGACAGATAGTCTAGCTAGCTGTCTGGATTTACCCTGCAGAGATCTGAGGACCAGGTAACCATAGTCCTCAGATTGGACAGATAGTCTAGCTAGCTGTCTGGATTTACCCTGCAGAGATCTGAGGACCAGGTAACCATAGTCCTCAGATTGGACAGATAGTCTAGCTAGCTGTCTGGATTTACCCTGCAGAGATCTGAGGACCAGGTAACCATAGTCCTCAGATTGGACAGATAGTCTAGCTAGCTGTCTGGATTTACCCTGCAGAGATCTGAGGACCAGGTAACCATAGTCCTCAGATTGGACAGATAGTCTAGCTAGCTGTCTGGATTTACCCTGCAGAGATCTGAGGACCAGGTAACCATAGTCCTCAGATTGGACAGATAGTCTAGCTAGCTGTCTGGATTTACCCTGCAGAGACCTGAGGACCAGGTAACCATAGTCCTCAGATTGGACAGGTAGTCTAGCTAGCTGTCTGGATTTACCCTGCAGAGAACTGAGGACCAGGTAACCATAGTCCTCAGATTGGACAGATAGTCTAGCTAGCTGTCTGGATTTACCCTGCAGAGATCTGAGGACCAGGTAACCATAGTCCTCAGATTGGACAGATAGTCTAGCTAGCTGTCTGGATTTACCCTGCAGAGATCTGAGGACCAGGTAATCATAGTCCTCAGATTGGACAGATAGTCTAGCTAGCTGCCTGGATTTACCCTGCAGAGATCTGAGGACCAGGTAACCATAGTCCTCAGATTGGACAGATAGTCTAGCTAGCTGTCTGGATTTACCCTGCAGAGATCTGAGGACCAGGTAACCATAGTCCTCAGATTGGACAGATAGTCTAGCTAGCTGTCTGGATTTACCCTGCAGAGATCTGAGGACCAGGTAACCATAGTCCTTAGATTGGACAGGTAGTCTAGCTAGCTGTCTGGATTTACCCTGCAGAGATCTGAGGACCAGGTAACCATAGTCCTCAGATTGGACAGATAGTCTAGCTAGCTGTCTGGATTTACCCTGCAGAGATCTGAGGACCAGGTAATCATAGTCCTCAGATTGGACAGATAGTCTAGCTAGCTGTCTGGATTTACCCTGCAGAGATCTGAGGACCAGGTAACCATAGTCCTCAGATTGGACAGATAGTCTAGCTAGCTGTCTGGATTTACCCTGCAGAGATCTGAGGACCAGGTAACCATAGTCCGACACAGAGACAGAGGACGGGGACGGAGGTTAGACACAGAGACAGAGGACGGGGACGGGGGTTAGAGCGCCAACACAGAGACAGAGGACGGGGACGGAGGTTAGAGCGCCGACACAGAGACAGAGGACGGGGACGGAGGTTAGAGCGCCGACACAGAGACAGAGGACGGGGACGGAGGTTAGAGCGCCGACACAGAGACAGAGGACGGGGACGGAGGTTAGACACAGAGACAGAGGACGGGGACGGGGGTTAGAGCGCCGACACAGAGACAGAGGACGGGGACGGAGGTTAGAGCGCCGACACAGAGACAGAGGACGGGGACGGAGGTTAGAGCGCCGACACAGAGACAGAGGACGGGGACGGAGGTTAGAGCGCCGACACAGAGACAGAGGACAGGGACGGAGGTTAGAGCGCCGACACAGAGACAGAGGACGGGGACGGAGGTTAGAGCGCCGACACAGAGACAGAGGACGGGGACGGAGGTCCAAAAAGACAACAAAAAGGCGACATGTTTCAGTCCATTTGTCTTTTAACTGTTTAACCCTGTGCTTGTTGTTGTGTGTCTGTTGTGCAGCAAAGTTACTCAGTGTCCAGAACTAATGTCTCCGTAGGGGGACTAATAAAAACACTTTGACTTTGATGAGGTGGACTCTTGAGTCCCGGCGTCTACCTGACTGTCTCCTGGAGCGTCTGTACGGCAGGTTTCCGTCCAGCAGCAGCGGCAGACTCTTCCTGGACTTCTCAGGTGTGTACAGCAGCAGCTCTGGAGGCTCTGGACGGACAAAAAGAGCGAAGAGACGCTGAATAACTGGGAGGACGTCCGTCTCTGGGTCTAATGAACGTATCACACACACTTTATGTCATTCATAACCACATTAAAGGCTGAGTCTGGTGCTGCTGGATATGTAGGTCTGTTTATCTGATTAGGACCGTGCACATTAATCAACATTAATCAACATTAATCAACATTTCTGGAAATGCACCAGCATGAGGACAAGAAGAGGACAACATGAGGGTAACATGAGGACAAGAAGAGGACAAGAAGAGGACAACATGAGGGTAACATGAGGACAAGAAAAGGACAACATGAGGGTAACATGAGGACAAGAAGAGGACAACATGAGGGTAACATGAGGACAAGAAGAGGACAACATGAGGGTAACATGAGGACAAGAAGAGGACAACATGAGGGTAACATGAGGACAAGGAGAGGACAACATGAGGGTAATATGAGGACAAGAAGAGGACAACATGAGGGTAACATGAGGACAAGAAGAGGACAAGAAGAGGACAACATGAGGACAAGAAGAGGACAACATGAGGGTAATATGAGGACAAGAAGAGGACAAGAAGAGGACAACATGAGGGTAACATGAGGACAAGAAGAGGACAACATGAGGGTAACATGAGGACAAGAAGAGGACAAGAAGAGGACAACATGAGGGTAACATGAGGACAAGAAGAGGACAACATGAGGGTAACATGAGGACAAGGAGAGGACAAGAAGAGGACAACATGAGGGTAACATGAGGACAAGAAGAGGACAACATGAGGGTAACATGAGGACAAGAAGAGGACAACATGAGGGTAACATGAGGACAAGAAGAGGACAAGAAGAGGACAACATGAGGGTAACATGAGGACAAGAAGAGGACAACATGAGGGTAACATGAGGACAAGAAGAGGACAACATGAGGGTAACATGAGGACAAGAAGAGGACAACATGAGGGTAACATGAGGACAAGGACAAGAAGGACAACATGAGGGTAACATGAGGACAAGGAGAGGACAACATGAGGGTAACATGAGGACAAGAAGAGGACAACATGAGGGTAACATGAGGACAAGGAGAGGACAAGAAGAGGACAACATGAGGGTAACATGAGGACAAGGATGAGGACAAGAAGAGGACAACATGAGGGTAACATGAGGACAAGAAGAGGACAACATGAGGGTAACATGAGGACAAGAAGAGGACAACATGAGGGTAACATGAGGACAAGGAGAGGACAAGAAGAGGACAACATGAGGGTAACATGAGGACAAGAAGAGGACAACATGAGGGTAACATGAGGACAAGAAGAGGACAACATGAGGGTAACATGAGGACAAGAAGAGGACAACATGAGGGTAACATGAGGACAAGAAGAGGACAACATGAGGGTAACATGAGGACAAGGAGAGGACAAGAAGAGGACAACATGAGGGTAACATGAGGACAAGAAGAGGACAACATGAGGGTAACATGAGGACAAGAAGAGGACAACATGAGGGTAACATGAGGACAAGAAGAGGACAACATGAGGGTAACATGAGGACAAGAAGAGGACAAGAAGAGGACAACATGAGGGTAACATGAGGACAAGAAGAGGACAAGAAGAGGACAACATGAGGGTAACATGAGGACAAGAAGAGGACAACATGAGGGTAACATGAGGACAAGAAGAGAACAAGAAGAGGACAACATGAGGGTAACATGAGGACAAAGAGGACAACATGAGGGTAACATGAGGACAAGAAGAGGACAACATGAGGGTAACATGAGGACAAGAAGAGGACAACATGAGGGTAACATGAGGACAAGAAGAGGACAACATGAGGGTAACATGAGGACAAGGAGAGGACAAGAAGAGGACAACATGAGGGTAACATGAGGACAAGGAGAGGACAAGAAGAGGACAACATGAGGGTAACATGAGGACAAGAAGAGGACAACATGAGGGTAACATGAGGACAAGAAGAGGACAAGAAGAGGACAACATGAGGGTAACATGAGGACAAGAAGAGAACAAGAAGAGGACAACATGAGGGTAACATGAGGACAAGAGGACAACATGAGGGTAACATGAGGACAAGAAGAGGACAACATGAGGGTAACATGAGGACAAGAAGAGGACAAGAAGAGGACAACATGAGGGTAACATGAGGACAAGGAGAGGACAAGAAGAGGACAACATGAGGGTAACATGAGGACAACAAGAGGACAAGGAGAGGACAAGAAGAGGACAACATGAGGGTAACATGAGGACAACAAGAGGACAACAAGAGGACAAGAAGAGGACAACATGAGGACAACACGAGGGTTAAAGCAGAAGGAAGAAAGAGACGACTAACCCTGACCTGACTGGCGTCTTCCTCGGTGGTAACCACGGCTATCGTCCAATCGCGGGGACGCAGACGTCTTCTTCAGGTTGTCCGGGTCGAACTGAGGAGCTGAAGACAGGAAGTGATGTCACCACATCGGCACGTGCCAGGACAAGCTATTCAGACCTATTTTAGGACTACTGGTGAAGATGTGTGTTGGACTCACATTGACAGAAGTTGTCTCCCAGGACCTGCCTCGCCTGCAAAGAAGGACAGCAATGAGTCATGGAGACAGGAAGTGGTCCGGTGTCTTCAGGTCTAACCTGACCCCCTTCCAAAGAGGTTCTACATCAGACTATTATATAGTATATATACTACTGTATATATACTATATAATAGTGTGTATACAGTAGTATATAGTATATACTGTATATACACACACAGTGTTTTAAGGAGACTGTGTGACCAGCAGGTGGCAGCAGAGACCAGCAGGAGACTCCAGGTCCTGGTCTGGGTCCAGTTCTCCCACTAAACCAGCATCACTGCTGATCATCACCCTTCTATTAATACTGTATCCTCCGTGAGACCTTCCCTCCTCCCTCCTCCATCCTTACCTCCCCTCCTCCATCCTCCATCCTCCATCCTTACCTCCCCTCCTCCATCCTCCATCCTTACCTTCCCCTCCTCCCTCCTTACATCCCTCCTTGCCTTCCCTCCTCCCTCCTTACCTTCCCTCCTTATCTTCCCTCCCTCCCTCCTCCCTCCTAACCATCCCTCCTCCTCCCTCCTTATCTTATCTCCTCCCGCCTCCCTCCTTACCTTCCCTCCTCTATTCTTTCTCCCTCCTTACCTTTCCTCCTCTACTCCTTCTTCCCTCCTCCCTCCTAACCTTCCCTCCTCCCTCTTTACCTTCTTTCATTGCTCCTTACCATCCGTCCTCCCTCTTTACCTTCTTTCCTGGCTCCTTACCTTCCCTCCTCCCTCCTTATCTTCCCTCCTCCCTCTTTACCTTCTTTCCTGGCTCCTTCACCTTCCCTCCTCCCTCCTAACCTTCCCTCCTCCTCCCTCCTTATCTTCCCTCCTCCCGCCTCCCTCCTTACCTTCCCTCCTCTATTCTCTCTCCCTCCTTACCTTCCTTCCTCTATTCTTTCTTTCCTCCCTCCTCCCTCCTTATCTTCCCTCCTCCCTCTTTACCTTCTTTAATGGCTCCTTACCTTCCCTCCTCCCTCCTTATCTTCCCTCCTCCCTCTTTACCTTCTTTCCTGGCTCCTTCACCTTCCCTCCTCCCTCCTAACCTTCCCTCCTCCTCCCTCCTTATCTTCCCTCCTCCCGCCTCCCTCCTTACCTTCCCTCCTCTATTCTCTCTCCCTCCTTACCTTCCTTCCTCTATTCTTTCTTTCCTCCCTCCTCCCTCCTTACCTTCCCTCCTCCCTCTTTACCTTCTTTCCTGGCTCCTTACCTCCCCTCCTCCCTCCTTTAATAAAGGTTGAGAGTGTTGAATGTTACCTTCTGAGGGAGAGACGCAGGATGGTTTTCTACGATCAGTCTCTTCAGGTAGTGGACCCAGAGCCTCTTCTCCTCCTGGTTCCTGGTCTGCAGCAACAAGGAGGGAGGGGGGAGGTTAGGAGGGAGGGGGGAGGTATGGAGGGAGGGGGAGGGAGGGGGGGAGGTATGGAGGGAGGGGGAGGGAGGAGGGGAGGTAAGGAGGGAGGGGGGATGGTTTAGGGGGGAGGAGGGGAGGGAAGGTGGGAGGGGGGAGGGAAGGAGGGAGGAGGGAAGGTTTAGGAGGGAGGAAGGAAGTTAAGAAGGGAGGAGGGAAGGGAAGAAGGGAACACAGGTGGAGGACACTCACCTGGACGACGTGCTGCTGTTTGGGAATCGTCTGATCCGACACTTTGAAGCACAGAGAATCCTTCAGAGTCTCCACCAGCAGCAGATTACAGCACTGGGGGAGGGGGGGGGGTAGAGGGGGAGAGAGGGGGAGGGAGAGGGGGAGAGAGGGAGAGAGAGGGGGAGAGAGAGGGAGAGAGAGAGGAACATAAAGACACAGCTGCATCAAAAGGACGGTCATTGACGTGATCTCCTCCCTCCTTACAGCCCCTCCTCCCTCAGAGTCTAAGGTGTTTCCATCAATGGAGCCGCTCCAGATTGGGTTTGAGAACGCAAGGAGACATGTGGTAAGGGAGGAGACATGTGGAGCAAGAGGAGACATCTGAAGCGTGAGGAGACATGTGGAGCGTGAGGAGACATGTGGAGCAAGAGGAGACATCTGAAGCGTGAGGAGACATGTGGAGCGTGAGGAGACATGTGGAGCGTGAGGAGACATCTGGAGCGTGAGGAGACATGTGGAGATATGAGGAGACATGTGGTATGGGAGGAGACATGTGAAGCGTGAGGAGACATGAGGAGACATGTGGTATGGGAGGAGACATGTGAAGCGTGAGGAGACATGTGGAAGTGGGAGGAGGCATGTGGGGTGTAAGGAGACATGTGGAGTACGAGGAGACATGTGGAGTGCGAGGAGACGTGTGGAGCGCGAGGAGACATGTGGAGAGCGAGGAGACATGTGGAGAGCGAGGAGACATGTGGAGTGTGAGGAGACATGTGGGGCATGAGGAGACATGTGGAGTGTGAGGAGACATGTGGGGCATGAGGAGACATGTGAAGACATGTGGAGTGGGAGGAGACATGTAGAGCGCTAGGAGACATGTGGAGCGCGAGGAGACATGTGGAGACATGTGGAGCATGAGGAGACATGTGGAGCATGAAGAGACATGTGGAGCGCGAGGATACATGTGGAGCGCGAGGAGACATGTGGAGAGCGAGGAGACATGTGGAGAGCGAGGAGACATGTGGAGTGTAAGGAGACATGTTGAGACATGTGGAGCATGAGGAGACATGAGGAGACATGTGGAGACATGTGGAGCATGAGGAGACATGTGGAGTGGGAGGAAACATGTAGAGCGCGAGGAGACATGTGGAGCGCGAGGAGACATGTGGAGACATGTGGAGCATGAGGAGACATGTGGAGCATGAAGAGACATGTGGAGCGCAAGGAGACATGTGGAGCGCGAGGAGACATGTGGAGAGCGAGGAGACATGTGGAGTGTGAGGAGACATGTGGGGCATGAGGAGACATGAGGAGACATGTGGAGACATGTAGAGCATGAGGAGACATGTGGAGCATGAGGAGACATGTGGAGACATGTGGAGACATGAGGAGACATGTGGAGACATGTGGACACCCTAAGACTTACGAAGATGTGCGTGCTGTAGACGAACTGCTCCAGCCTCTTCTTGGCGATCAGCAGCATGGTGTCAAACAGGAAGAAGGCTCTCTCCTTCTTCACGCGGTGGACCCTGAAGGACCCTTCCAGGACCAGCTCCCCGAAGCCGCCCAGGTCCGGCCCGCTCCAGTTCACCAACAGGGACTCAATTTCCTGTGAGGGTTTGGGGGGAAAGGTCACAGGTCATTAACCCACCAAAGGTCCGGATCAGGACACCGAGCCGGGTGCAACCACATGCTGTGGAGGAGGGTCCGGATGTGTGGACTAGCCAGACCCTCTTTTGCAGTGCTGTGGAGGAGGGTCTGGGAGTGTGGACTAGCCAGACCCTCCTCCACAGCGCTGTGGAGGAGGGTCTGGATGTGTGAGACTAGCCAGACCCTCTTTTGCGGCGCTGTGGAGGAGGGTCTGGAAGTGTGAGGACTAGCCAGACCCTCTTTGGCGGTGCTGTGAAGGAGGGTCTGGATGTGAGGACTAGAGGGTCTGGGAGTGTGAGACTAGGGGGTCTGGGAGAGTGAGACTAGGGGGTCTGGGAGTGTAAGACTAGGGGGTCTGGGAGTGTGAGACCAGGGGGTCTGGGAGCGTGAGACTAGGGGGTCTGGGAGTGTGAGACTAGAAGGTCTGGAGGTGTGAGACCAGGGGGTGTGGGAGTGTGAGACTAGGGGGTCTGGGAGTGTGAGACTAGAGGGTCTGGGAGTGTGAGACCAGGGGGTCTGGGAGTGTGAGACCAGGGGGTCTGGGAGTGTGAGACTAGGGTGTCTGGGAGTGTGAGACCAGGTTCCAGCGTGCAGTCTGACCTGGAGTCGCACGGCGTGCTCCTGCTTCCTCTTCATGTCGTTGATGTACCACGCCACTGCTGTCATGGTGATGATGGCGTCCTCTATGACCTCATAGCCGGGGGCGCTCTTGTCAAAGTGCTTAGAAAGTTCCTGGGGAAGACATTTTGGACATTTTGGACATTTTGGACATTTGGACAGTTCTGTAACAAGTTGATCCCAAACTCTGAATGTGGACAATGTTCCAAAAACAGATTCTGTGTCAAAGAGCGGTTGAAAAGAAAGAAAGAAAGAAAGAAAGAAAGAAAGAAAGAAAGAAAGAAAGAAAGAAGGAGTGTGTGTGTGTGTTTCTCCGTCCGTCTGTCCGTGTGTGTGTGTATATGTGTTTGTGTATGTGTGTGTGTGTGTTTCTCTGTCCGTGTGTGTAGTAGTATTGCAGTATTACCTGGAGAAGCAGGTGTTATTTGAGGTACTACCTGTTGTATTTGGGGTATTACCTGGAGCAGCAGGTGGTATTTGAGGTACTACCTGTAGTATTACAGTATTACCTGGAGCAGCAGGTGTTATTTGAGGTTCTACCTGTTGTATTTGGGGTATTACCTGGAGCAGCAGGTGGTATTTGAGGTACTACCTGTAGTATTTGCAGTATTACCTGGATCAGCATGTGGTATTTGAGGTACTATCTGTAGTATTGCAGTATTACCTGGAGCAGCAGGTGGTATTTGAGGTAGTATCTGTAGTATTGCAGTATTACCTGGATCAGTATGTGGTATTTGAGGTACTATCTGTAGTATTGCAGTATTACCTGGAGCAGCAGGTGGTATTTGAGGTAGTATCTGTAGTATTGCAGTATTACCTGGAGCAGCAGGTGGTATTTGAGGTACTACCTGTAGTATTTGCAGTATTACCTGGATCAGTATGTGGTATTTGAGGTACTATCTGTAGTATTGCAGTATTACCTGGAGCAGCAGGTGGTATTTGAGGTACTACCTGTTGTATTTGGGGTATTACCTGGAGCAGCAGGTGGTATTTGAGGTACTACCTGTAGTATTGCAGTATTACCTGGAGCAGCAGGTGGTATTTGAGGTACTACCTGCAGTATTGCAGTATTACCTGGAGCAGCAGGTGGTATTTGAGGTACTATCTGTAGTATTGCAGTATTACCTGGAGCAGCAGGTGGTATTTGAGGTACTACCTGCAGTATTGCAGTATTACCTGGAGCAGCAGGTGGTATTTGAGGATCCTCTGCACCGGTTTGAGCAGATACGTCTCCAGGGGCAACGAGTGGTTCAGAGTCGTCTGTCGTTCCTGGAAGAAACGACCCAGACTCTGGTTCTTCATGCAGTCCCTCAACACCGCCACCGAACTGGGGGGGAGAGAGAGGAGGAGGGGGAGAGAGAAATAGGGGGAGCGAGGGGGAGAGAGAGGGGAAGGTTGAGAGAGAGAGGCAGACAGAATTAGGAAGAGAGAGAGGGAGAGCGAGGGAGAGAGAGTGGGAGAGTGAGAGAAAGAGATAGGCAGAGAGGGGTCAAGGCGAGAGAGAGAGAGGGGGAGACAGAGGGGAGAGAGGGGGGAGACAGAGGGGGGAGACAATAATTCAGGATTTAACTCAAAAACCCAATAAACAGAACCAGATTGTAACAACACTTAAAAAGTGCATATGGTCTCCAGGTAGGACACCTGTCCTCCTAACCCCACGAGGTCACCGGTCCTCCTAACCCAACGAGGACACCGGTCCTCCTAACCCAACGAGGACACCGGTCCTCCTAACCCAACGAGGACACAGGACAGTACAGTAGCTCAGTCCGTGGGGAGTTGGGTTGGGAACCGGAGGGTCGCTGGTTCAAGTCCCCATACGGACCAAAGTATGGTGGTGGCTATTAAGCGAAGCACCGATCCCCCAACTGCTCGGGGCCCCTTTCCATTGGCAGCCCCCCCCCCCCCCAACCCTGACATCTCTCCAGTAGTGCATGTACAGGACCTGAGCATGTGTGTGTAGTTCAGGTGTAATAACAACAGAGTGTAAATTGTATTAAAGTATACATTATTATGATAAATCTTTGCATATCTGTAAGGAAGTGTCTCCTGATTGAATTAAGTTCGCTAAACTCAAAAGAAAGTAGATGCCACTGGCACTCTACAGTTTTAATTAAGTAGAACTTAAAGTTTTCAGTTTGTTCCAATCATTTAATTCATTCATGCATTCGGTTTGGAGAGGACCATCAAAAGGAACAAAGACAGCAAGAAAGCCAACAACAAGGGTTGTTGGATGTAGTAGAAGGAAAACGACAAAGAAGTGAGGAGGAAGAGGACCAAAAGACCCAAAAACGGGGACGGAGAGGTGAAAAGGAAGCGATGGAGGACAGAGGAGATTACTCAGCCGTTGAGTCCCCTGACAAACATGCATCAACGTGCCAGATGGCGAGATGGGACGGGGGGAAGAGAACAGCGAGAGGTGGGGGGGGGGTCTGGAAGAATGGAGGGAGGAGGGAGGAGGGGGATGTGGGGGGGTGGAGGAAGGAGGTCAAGGTAACAACGGGGGTGGAGAGGAGAGAGAGAATCACACGGTTCAGAGCGGCGGTGATGGCTTCCACAGACCGAGGACTGCAGCAGTTCATCTGGTCTTAGAAGGACACTGTTCATGTAACGTTGTTTCCATTCATGTTTTTATCCAAATTAAGTGCTAACGAATGAAAAATGCGTTCTGGAAACAGTAAAAATTCGATGTAATTTCATGAATATCAACTCAAATTAAATCAGTTGGGTCTCATCTGATTTTCTCTCGATGATATTCGGCTCATGTGATGAACGCTGATGGATTATTTTCTGAATATATAATGAGATGCGATTAAGTTTTAGGTCATTTTATGGTTGCAACCTGCCACAAAATGCAGAAGAAGAAGTTGTAGTTCATTTCCCCCAGTGTTTCCTCTCTGTGTGCACACATGGGGGGGGGGCTACAAAGACAGATGGACGTGGACGGACGAGGAGACGAGAGACTTTCTGGATTTAATTTATCAGGAACTCGGGAAGAAAATGGCCGACGAAGGTTGGGACGAGTCGTGGGACGTCCTGCGGAGACAATGGAAGACGCTCAGACAGAGAGACATAAAAGACAAGTTGCATCTGCATCGTCATGGCGATGTGTTGATAGCGTGGTTGTTTTCTTATTATAGCTCGATATGTCCTATCAGCTGGAACATGAGTTCTATTACAACCTGTCCCATAGTGATCATGTGATGTTGGGGGGATCTGGGGGGGGGGTCTCCCTTAGAGATCGGGTGAGAAGCTCAGTCCTCCGAGAAGATCTCGGAGTAGAGCCGCTGCTCCTTCGCGTCAAAAGGAGCCAGTTGAGGTGGTTTGGGATCTGGTAAGGATGTCTCCTGGGGGGGTCCCTAGGGAGGTGGTCCAGGCACGTACAGCTGGGAGGAGGCCTCGGGGAAGACCCAGGACTAGGTGGAGGGACGTCCAGCTGGGAGGAGGCCTCTGGGAAGACCC
>CM057239.1:31919571-31922071 GCA_029931835.1 Etheostoma nigrum
GGCTGCAGATGTTCCCTTATCCTCTGGATCAGTGTGTTGTGTGTATATGTAAATATATATATATATATATATATATATATATATATATATATATATATATATATAAACAAATCCCCCTCTCACCCCTTGTGGGGGAGTATGTGTCATCCTCAAGCTCGGGTCCTCTACCAGAGGCCTGGGAGTTTGAGGGTTCTGTATCTTAGCTGTTCCTAGGACTGAACTCTTCTGGACAGAGACCTCTGATGTTTTACCTGGAATCTGCTGGAGCCACTCTCCCAGTTTGGGGGGCCCAGCCCCCCCCCCAGTGCTCCGATTACCACTGGCACCACTGCTGCTCTTACTTTCCACATCTTTTCTAGCTCCTCTTTCAGCCCTTGGTATTTCTCAAGCTTCTCGTGTTCCTTCTTCTTGATGTTGCTGTCGCTTGGGATTGCCACATCTATCACTACTGCCTTCTTCTGCTGTTTGTTGATCAACACCATGTCTGGTTGGTTAGCCATCACCAGTTTGTCAGTCTGGATCTTGAAGTCCCACAGGATCTTAGCTCGGTCATTCTGGACTACCTTAGGAGGTGTCTTCCATTTTGACCTTGGGACTTCCAGCCCATACTCGTGGCAGATGTTCCTGTACACTATGACAGCTACCTGGTTATGGCGTTCCATGTATGCTCTTCCTGCTTGCATCTTACACCCTGCTGTTATGTGCTGTACTGTCTCAGGGGCATCCTTGCACAGTCTGCACCTGGGGTCCTGCCTGATCTATTGATCTGGTACTGAGTGCCTGTTCTTGTGCTGCCATGGTTACGGCCTTTGTGCTGTCCTTCAGTCCAGCCTTTTCCAGCCACTGGTAGGATTTCTTGATATCAGCCACTTCTTCTATTTGTCTGTGGTACACGCCGTGCAGCGGCTTGTCCCTCCATGACGGTTCTTCATCTTCCTTGTCCTCACCTTCGGGTTTCTGCTGCCTGAGGTATTCACTAAGCCCTTCATCTTTGGGGGCCATCTTTCTGATGTACTCCTGGATCTTCGTTGTTTCATCCTGGACGGTGGTTTTGACACTCACTAGCCCTCGGCCTCCCTCGCTATCCTGAACATCTGCAATGTGGCCTTCTGGTAGTTCAATCCCCTCAGTCCTGATAATCTTCCCTCTTTTTGATACCATGCGACCACACTTGTCCAGTCCAAACGACATTCCAATGTCATTGCTGTAGATCCTGGTAGTGTGGACCAGTGAGTCGATGATCCTGGTAGTGTGGACCAGTGAGTCGATGATCCTGGTAGTGTGGACCAGTGAGTCGATGATCCTGGTAGTGTGGACCAGTGAGTCAATGAACCTGGTAGTGTGGACCAGTGAGTCGATGATCCTGGTAGTGTGGACCAGTGAGTCGATGATCCTGGTAGTGTGGATCAGTGAGTCGATGTCTCGCTCATTTCTGGCGTACAGCTTGATGTCATCCATGTAGAGGAGGTGACTGATGATTGTTCCGCTTCGGAATCGGTATCCATAGCCAGTCTTTGTGATGATCTGGCTGAGGGGGTTCAGGCCTATGCAGAACAGCAGCGGGGATAGTGCATCGCCTTGGTATATGCCGCACTTGATGGTGACTTGTGCAATTGGCTTTGAGTTGGCTTCCAGACTTGTTTTCCACAGCCTCATTGAGTTCTTGATGAAGGCTATTAGTGTCCTGTTGACCTTGTACATCTCCAAGCATTCCAGTATCCATGTATGTGGCATTGAGTCGTAGGCTTTCTTGTAGTCAATCCAGGCGGTGCACACATTGGTCTGCCTGGTCTTGCAGTCTCGAGTGACTGCTCTATCCACCAGTAGCTGGTGCTTGGCTCTGTCCTCATCCTCGTCCCCCTCGCTGGTACATCCAACCACAGCAGAGTCATCAGTCTGGAGAAGGCAGGACTGTGTGGTTGTTGAAGTCTGTGGTGTAGATGGTGAAGAGGAAGGGACAGAGGACAGTCCCCTGGGGTGCCATGTAGATGCAGATCATATTATTGTATATATATATTGAGTTTTTATAGATGTTATTGTGGATGCGCGTGATTTTTGGGGGGGGGGGACATTGATTTAAGTATGTTGGGAATTCACCAGAGATTATTACGAATTATTTTACGTGTGTGTGTGTGTGTCTCTGTATGTGTGTCTCTCTGTGTGTGTGTGTGTCTCTGTGTGTGTGTGTAATCCAGCGGTGGACGAGCAGAATGCTCAGACCTCCCCCCACCCCCCCCAGCAGCTGTTCTCTCTGAGCGGTGCTGAGGAAGACGAGGGTCTGCCGGAGGAGGACGAGGACGAGGCGTCTCTCCCGTCGTCCTACAAGCAACGCAGCCCCCGCAGAGGTAAGCCCCCCCACAGTAACCCAGGTAACCCCCACAGAGGTAAACCCCGCCCCCACGGTAACCCAGGTAACCCCCGCAGAGGTAAGCCCCCCCCTCCGGTATCCCAGGTAACCCCCACAGAGGTAAGCCCCCCCCCAATCAACACACATTAGGTC
>CM057239.1:31932071-31936008 GCA_029931835.1 Etheostoma nigrum
GTCTCTCTACCTGTCTCTCTACCTGTCTGTCTCTGCCAGGTCTGTCTCTCTACCTGTCTGTCTCTGCCAGGTCTGTCTCTCTACCTGTCTGTCTCTCTACTTGTCTGTCTCTGCCAGGTCTGTCTCTCTACCTGTCTGTCTCTCTACCTGTCTGTCTGAACGTCTGTCTGAATGTCCTGTCTGTGTCTCTCAGTTCACCAGTGGGGGACGGAGGAGGTGGGGGCATGGCTGGACTTCCTGTGTCTCTCTGAGTATAAAGACATCTTCATCGGACACGACGTCCGCGGAGCCGAACTCATCCACCTGGAGAGGAGGGACCTGAAGGTAGCACGCTAACCGCTAACAGCTACAGCTAACCGCTAACACCAACAGCTAACCGCTGTTATAGCAGGTCTAGACCGCTCTATAATTTACAGATAGAGCAGGTCTAGAGCGCTCTATAATTTACAGATAGAGCGGGTCTAGAACGCTCTATAATTTACAGATAGAGCAGGTCTAGACCTCTCTATAATTTACAGATAGAGCAGGTCTAGAACGCTCTTTAATTTACAGATAGAGCAGGTCTAGACCACTCTATAATTTACAGATAGAGCAGGTCTAGACCTCTCTATAATTTATAGATAGAGCAGGTCTAGAACGCTCTATAATTTACCGATAGAGCAGGTCTAGACCTCTCTATAATTTATAGATAGAGCAGGTCTAGAACGCTCTATAATTTACAGATAGAGCAGGTCTAGAACGCTGTATAATTTACACTATTACAGGATCACTAAGAGCTGGTTTAAGACAATAATAAAAGCATTACCTAATGTATGTGTGTGTGTGTGTGTGTGTGTGTGTGTGTGTGTGTTGTGTGTGTGTGGTGTGTGTGTGTGTGTGTGTTGTGTGTGTGTGTGGTGTGTGTGTGTGTAGGATCTGGGTGTAACTAAAGTAGGTCACATGAAGAGGATCCTTCAGGGGATCCGAGATATCAACAGGAACAGCAGCGCCAGCGAGGCCTGAAGGTATAAGATGCTACATGTTAGCATCTATATTAGCATCAATATAAGATGCTACATGTTAGCATGTATATTAGCATCAGTATAAGATGCTACATGTTACCATCTATACTAGCATCAGTACAATATGCTACATGTTAGTATCTACTGTATTTTAGCATTCGTATAAAATGCCACATGTTAGAATATATATTAGCATTAGTATAAGATGCTACATGTTAGCATGTATATTAGCATTAGTATAAGATGCTACATGTTAGCATATATACTAGCATCAGTACAAGATGCTACATGTTAGCATCTACTGTATATTAGCATCAATAAAAGATGCTACATGTTAGCATGTATATTAGCATCAGTATAATATGCTACATGTTAGCATCTACTTTATATTAGCATCAATATAAGATGCTACATGTTAGCATCTATATTAGCATCAGTATAAGATGCTACATGTTAGCATATATACTAGCATCAGTACAAGATGCTACATGTTAGCATATATATTAGCATCAGTATAAGATGCCACATGTTAGCATATATATTAGCATTAGTATAAGATGCTACATGTTAGCATGTATATTAGCATTAGTATAAGATGCTACATGTTAGCATATATACTATCATCAGTATAAGATGCTACATGTTAGCATATATACTATCATCATTATAAGATGTTTCATGTTAGAATATATACTAGCATCAGTATAATAATTATTCTAAGAGGTTTTTGGGATAACGGATGTTTTCTTGTCGTAGCGTCACAGACGACCCTGAACGCAGCCACTCGCTGTGACATCACAGCTGAAGCTCGCTGTGATTGGACCAATCACAGGACTCGCTAGTGCCTTGTCATCTCACCCGGGAGGCGGAGAGGGCGGGACCTAACCTGGACCCCCGCGCCACAGCGTGGCCGACTTTAAAACTTTATTTACTTTCATGATGTTCAGACCCAGACAGGAAGTGCTTAGTCATGTTTCCAGGCCTCTTCTTCTGTTTGTTTATAATCTGCAGGTTCTCCGTCTTTATAGGCGACCTCACAGACCTCCACACAGACTACCGCTGGTGTTCCTTTGGAGCTTTTAGCGCTTTCTGTCACACTCAATCCCTTTTAAAGCCCATGTTGCAAGTTAACCACCACTGTTGATTATTGGGTACAAAAAACACTCAAGATATGTATATCATTTTTAAAAATGTCTCCAAATAGTGTTAAAAGTTAGTTTTTGGTCATTTTTGGTGTTCGCGGGTTTATGAAGTGAATTCGGCGATGACGTCAGACTGGGGAGCAAAGTCTCAGCCTGGCACTAGAACTACGGAGACTGACTGGGAGGAGGAAGAAGAGGAAAGGCCAGCAGCCAAATAATTACGAACCTACCAGACGTGAGAGGGCAAATGAGGAATTGTCAAGATTGTGGGGAAGTCTTCTTCATTTATCTCCTTCATTTATCTCCTTTATTTTAGCAACGCAGCAGTGCATACAATGACTTTACTTTTTACTGTCAGTGAATAGCACCGAGTGAACGTCAACGTATTATTTCGATCTAGTGACAGTGATCCTGTCGTTAGTTCAGATAAGTACTGGTACAGTACAATAGGAATAGAAGGCATCCCCGAGTGTTATTTCTAAGTGTTTACCTCTTCCTCCGGTGAAAACGTGTCGCTGTTTGTGTGTGGCGGCGAAGCTGCGGTGGAGTGCGGGTAATGTAGGCGAGCGAGCCGGTCGGGGAGCGAGCCCCTGCGGTCGGGGAGCGAGCCTGCGGTCGGGGAGCGAGCCGGTCGGGGAGTGAGCCCCTCCGGTCAGGAAGCGAGCATGCCTCCGGTCGGGAAGCGAGCCTGCGGTCGGGGAGCGAGCCGGTCGGGGAGTGGACCCTCCGGTCGGGAAGCGAGCCGGTCGGGGAGCGAGCCCCTCCGGTCGGGAAGCGAGCATGCCTCCGGTCGGGAAGCGAGCATGCCTCCGGTCGGGGAGCGAGCCAGTCGGGAAGCGAGCCCCTCCGGTCGGGAAGCGAGCCCATCCGGTCGGGAAGCGAGCCCCTCCGGTCGGGGAGCGAGCATGCCTCCGGTCGGGGAGCGAGCCGGTCGGGGAGCGAGCCCCTCCGGTCGGGAAGCGAGCATGCCTCCGGTCGGGAAGCGAGCATGCCTCCGGTCGGGGAGCGCGCCGGTCGGGGAGTGATCCGCCGGTCGGGGAGCGAGCCCCGCGATCAGCTGATCTGAAGATGTCTAAATCCGTTTGTGACATTTCAGGCAGGATCAGGCTAACACTGTTGTGCTAACGTCCGGCGGCGTAGCGTTAGCTAGCGTTAGCTAGCAGTCTAAACTTGTGAAAAGCCGAACAACACCCCCGTCTAAGCTGTGTTTCACTTTCTCTCCAATATTATTATAAATATAATGAAGTCACATGGACTTGATCGAGACCATAGACTGTTAATATTAAAGACCAGAAGCCACATTAGGCCAGACCAGTGGTAAATACAATGCAGGCTGCTCTGTTATCTCCCTAATGTGACGTCATGCAATGCATTGTGGGGGGAAAATGAAACACTGTAAAATTGTGCCCATTTTTTGATATATATTCAGTTTTGCGATATCCAACACCATCAAAAACAATGGATAACAGTTCAAATATGTACTACCAACAAGCAAATTGCACAAATTCGTTGCAAAATTAAACCTGCAACATGGACTTTAAACCCTTTTAAACCCCTTTTAAATCCCTTTTAAATCCCTTTTAAACCCCTTTTAAATCCCTTTTAAACCTCCTTTAAATCCCTTTTAAACCCCTTTTTAGACCTTTTTAGACTCCTTTTTTACTCCTTTCTGGGGCTTTTACCCCTTTCTGGCCTTTTTACCCCTTTCTGGGAATTTTACCCCTTTCTGGCTCCTTTTTTTCCCCTTTCTGGCCCTTTTTTACCCCTTTCTCGCCCTTTTTACTCCTTTGGGCC
>CM057239.1:31936508-31956508 GCA_029931835.1 Etheostoma nigrum
AGACAATCACAGACCTCCACCTCAGGTACACAACCAATCACAGACCTGCAGCTCAGGTACCAAACCAATCACAGACCTGAAGCTCAGGTACCCAACCAATAACAGACCTGAAGCTCAGGTACCCAACCAATCACAGACCGGCAGCTCAGGTACCCAACCATTCACAGACCTGTGACTCAGGTACACAACCAATCACAGACAGTGAAGGCATCACAGTATGAATGTTGTTGTTGTTTTTTAGAGACTGTGAAGGCATCACAGGATGGATGATGTTGGTACTTTAGAGACAGTGAAGGCATCACAGGATGGATGATGTTGGTACTTTAGAGACAGTGAAGGCATCATAGGATGGATGATGTTGGTATTTTTGAGACAGTGAAGGCATCACAGGATGGATGATGTTGGTACTTTAGAGACAGTGAAGGCATCACAGGACGGATGATGTTGGTATTTTAGAGACAGTGAAGGCATCACAGGATGGATTATGTTGGTACTTTAGAGACAGTGAAGGCATCACAGGATGGATGATGTTGGTACTTTAGAGACAGTGAAGGCATCACAGGATGGATGATGTTGGTTGTGTCCAGAGACAGTGAAGGCATCACAGGATTGATGATGTTGGTACTTTAGAGACAGTGAAGGTATCACAGGATGGATGATGTTGGTTGTGTCCAGAGACAGTGAAGGCATCACAGGATGGATGATGTTGGTACTTTAGAGACAGTGAAGGCATCACAGGACGGATGATGTTGGTATTTTAGAGACAGTGAAGGCATCACAGGATGGATGATGTTGGTACTTTAGAGACAGTGAAGGCATCACAGGATGGATGATGTTGGTTGTGAAGAGACAGTGAAGGCATCACACAGGATGGATGATGTTGGCACTTTAGAGACAGTGAAAGCATCACAGGATGGATGATGTTGGTTGTGTCCAGAGACAGTGAAGGCATCACAGGATGGATGATGTTGGTTGTGACCAGAGACAGTGAAGGCATCACAGGATGGATGATGTTGGTACTTTAGAGACAGTGAAGGCATCACAGGATGGATGATGTTGGTTGTGTCCAGAGAAAGTGAAGGCATCACAGGATGGACGATGTTGGTTGTGTCCAGAGACAGTGAAGGCATCACAGGATGGAAGATGTTGGTTGTGAAGAGACAGTGAAGGCATCCCAGGATTGATGATGTTGGTACTTCAGAGACTGTGAAGGCATCACAGGATGGATGAAGTTGGTTGTGTCCAGAGACAGTGAAGGCATCACAGGATGGATGATGTTGGTACTTTGGAGACAGTGAAGGCATCACAGGATGGATGATGTTGGTTGTGTCCAGAGACAGTGAAGGCATCACAGGATGGATGATGCTGGTTGTGTCCAGAGACAGTGAAGGCATCACAGGATGGATAATGTTGGTTGTGTCCAGAGACAGTGAAGGCATCACAGGATGGATGATGTTGGTACTTTAGAGACAGTGAAGGCATCACAGTATGGATGATATTGGTACTTTAGAGACAGTGAAGGCATCACAGGATGGGCGATGTTGTTTTTCCAGAGGTGTCCGAGTGTCGCTACAGAAACGGCGGCTGCATGCAATACTGCTCCGACCTGCCGGGGGGGGGCGGCGTTCAGTGTGGCTGCGCCGACGGATACAAACTGGACGCTGACGGGTACAGCTGCTCCCAGACCGGTAACACACCGCAACTTACTCATGTTCCTACTTATTTACTTACTCACACACTTATTTAGGTATTTATCTCTTTATTAATATTTATTTTTAGACACACGCTAATCTACACGCATGCTAATTCAGACGCATGCTAATCTAGACGCACGGTAATCTACACGCATGCTAATCCAGACGCATGCTAAACTAGACGCACGCTAATCTAAATGCATGCTAATCTACACGTATGCTAATCCAGACGCATGCTAATCCAGACGCATGCTAATCTACACGCATGCTAATCCAGACGCATGCTAATCCAGACGCATGCTAATCTAGACACACGCTAATCTAGACGCATGCTAATCTACACGCATGCTAATCCAGACGCACGCTAATCTAGACGCATGCTAATCTAGACACATGCCAATCCAGACGCATGCTAATCTAGACACACGCTAATCTACACGCACGCCTATCTACACGCATGCTAATCCAGACGCATGCTAATCTACACGCATGCTAATCCAGACGCACGCTAATCCAGACAAACGCTAATCCAGACGCACGCTAATCCGCTGCCAGGGTCCGTCTACCGACTCTCTGGTGGCTTGTGGGCCAATTACGTCGTGTATAGAGTCTGTGGGCGGGCTTAATATAAGGACGGCGTTAGTCCCGCCTCTCAGTCTGAGCCCAGCCAATGGGGAGCTGTCTGAATGTTTCCTGTTCCTGTCCAGTGGCGTTCCCCTGCGGCCGTCAGCAGTCACATCTGTCATCGCACCGGAGTCGCTCGGACCGAGTCACCGTCTCCATGGAGACAGACTCTGACCTAGTCAACGTCACCATGGAGACGGACGCTACGGAGACGGAGGACGAGCTGCCGGCAGCAAATCACACGTCTGGACGGAACGGGACGGGGGGGGTGACACCTCGCATCGTGGGGGGGGTCCTGGACAAACTGGGGGGGAGTCCCTGGCAGGTGAGAAAGCACTTACATATATATATATATATATATACATATATATATATATATATATATATATTTAACACACATATGACAAATATAAGACACTTTAGTCCCTCTCTAGTATAGTAGTACGGGTTGAAAGACAAATACGTCTGAAACAAGTGTGTGTGTGTGTGTGTGTTTGTGTTGCTGTGTGTGTGTGTGTGTGTGTGTGTGAGTGTGTTGCTGTGTGTGTGCGTGTGTGTGTGTCTCTGTGTGTCTCTGTGTGTGTGTGTGTGTGTGTGTGTTCAGGTTCTGCTCCGCAGGTCTGATGGTTATGGTTTCTGTGGAGGAACTCTGGTCTCCGATCGCTGGGTCGTCTCTGCTGCTCACTGCCTCGAGGAGACTGTAAATCATGTGACTATAGGTACTTTCATATTAAACAGTAAGATCCTTAAAGTTTAACATGAAAAAGCCGCAAAATCACCATCACCAAACCCACCAGACTCCATGTAAATAATCACTACTTTTAGCGTGTATAGAGCAGCATATCTCCACCAGACTCCATGTAAATAATCACTACTTTTAGCGTGTATAGAGCAGTATATCTCTACCAGACTCCATGTAAATAATCACTACTTTTAGCATGTATAGAGCAGCATATCTCCACCAGACTCCATGTAAATAATCACTACTTTTAGCATGTATAGAGCAGCATATCTCCACCAGACTCCATGTAAATAATCACTACTTTTAGCATGTATAGAGCAGCATATCTCCACCAGACTCCATGTAAATAATCACTACTTTTAGCGTGTATAGAGCAGCATATCTCCACCAGACTCCATGTAAATAATCACTACTTTTAGCGTGTGTGTGTGTTCGTGTGTATGTGTGTGTGTGTGTGTGTGTGTGTGTGTGTGCGTGTGTGTGTGTGTGTGTGTGTCTGTCTCTCTGCAGGTGACTTTGATAAGCAGCGTCCTGATCCAGGTGAACAGCTGATCCGAGTCCAGCAGGTGTTTCTCCATCCTCACTTCCATACCTTCACCTTCGACAGCGACATTGCTCTGCTGTTATTGGCCCGGCCCGTTACCCGGGGCAACACCGCCGCCCCCGCCTGCCTGCCTGACCCCCACCTCTCCACCTACCTGTTGCAGGTACCTGTCTGTCTGTCCGACCTGTCTGTCTCTGTGACCTGTCTGTCTCTCTAACCTGTCTGTCTCTCTGACCTGTCTGTCCGACCTGTCTGTCTCTCTGACTTGTCTCTCTGACCTGTATGTTTGTCTGACCTATCTGTCTGACCTGTATGTCTGTCCGACCTGTCTGTCTCTCTGACCTGTCTCTCTGACCTGTATGTCTGTCTGACCTGTCTGTCTCTCTGACCTGTCTGTCTCTCTTACCTGTCTGTCTCTCTGACTTGTCTGTCTGCTCTCAGGCGGGGAACCGCGGCGTGGTGACGGGCTGGGGGCTCTAACCTGTCTGTCTCTCTGACCTGTCTGTCTCTCTCTAACTTGTCTGTTTCTCTGACCTGTCTGTCTCTCTCTAACTTGTCTGTCTCTCTGACCTGTCTGTCTGACCTGTCTGTTTGACCTGTCTGTCTCTCTTACCTGTCTGTCTGCTCTCAGGCGGGGAACCGTGGCGTGTTGACAGGCTGGGGGCTCTAACCTGTCTCTCTTACCTGTCTGTCTGTCTGACCTGTCTGTCTCTCTTACCTGTCTGTCTGTCTGACCTGTCTGTCTATCTTACCTGTCTGTCTCTCTGACCTGTCTGTCTCTCAGGCGGGGAACCGCGGCGTGGTGACGGGCTGGGGGCTCTAACCTGTCTGTCTCTCTGACCTGTCTGTCTCTCTCTCTAATCTGTCTGTCTGTCTGACCTGTCTGTCTCTCAGGCGGGGAACCGCGGCGTGGTGACGGGCTGGGGGCTCTAACCTGTCTGTCTCTCTGACCTGTCTGTCTCTCTCTCTAACTTGTCTGTCTCTCTGACCTGTCTGTCTGACCTGTCTGTTTGACCTGTCTGTCTCTCTGACCTGTCTGTCTGTCTCTCTGACCTGTCTGTCTCTCTTACCTGTCTGTCTCTCTGACCTGTCTGTCTGCTCTCAGGCGGGGAACCGTGGCGTGTTGACAGGCTGGGGGCTCTAACCTGTCTCTCTTACCTGTCTGTCTGTCTGACCTGTCTGTCTCTCTTACCTGTCTGTCTGTCTGTCTGACCTGTCTGTCTCTCTTACCTGTCTGTCAGACCTGTCTGTCTCTCTGACCTGTTCGTCTCTCAGGCGGGGAACCGCGGCGTGGTGACGGGCTGGGGGCTCTAACCTGTCTGTCTCTCTGACCTGTCTGTCTTTCTCTCTAACCTGTCTGTCTGTCTGACCTGTCTGTCTCTCTGACATGTCTATCTGACCTGTCTGTTTGACTTGTCTGTCTCTCTGACCTGTCTGTCTCTCTCTCTAACTTGTCTGTCTCTCTGACCTGTCTGTCTGTCTGACCTGTCTGCCTGTCTGACCTGTCTGTCTCTCAGGTGGGGAACTGCGGCATGGTGACGGGCTGGGGGCTCTAACCTGTCTGTCTCTCTCTCTAACCTGTCTGTCTCTCTGACTTGTCTGTCTGACCTGTCTGTCTGTCCGTCTGACCTGTCTGTCTGACCTGTCTGTCTCTCTGACCTGTCTGTCTGTCCAGTCTGTCTCTCTGACCTGTCTGTCTGCTCTCAGGCGGGGAACCGTGGCGTGGTGACGGGCTGGGGGCTCTAACCTGTCTCTCTTACCTGTCTGTCTGTCTGACCTGTCTGTCTCTCTTACCTGTCTGTCTGTCTGACCTGTCTGTCTCTCTGACCTGTCTGTCTGACCTGTCTGTCTGTCTGACCTGTCTGTCTCTCTGACCTGTCTGTCTGCTCTCAGGCGGGGAACCGTGGCGTGGTGACGGGCTGGGGGCTCTAACCTGTCTCTCTTACCTGTCTGTCTGTCTGACCTGTCTGTCTCTCTTACCTGTCTGTCTGTCTGACTCTTCTGTCTGACCTGTCTGTCTCTTAGGCGGGGAACCGCGGCGTGGTGACGGGCTGGGGGCTCTAACCTGTCTGTCTCGCTGACCTGTCTTTCTCTCTCTCTAACCTGTCTGTCTCTCTGACCTGTCTGTCTGACCTGTCTGTCTGTCTGACTTGTCTGTTTGTCTGACCTGTCTGTCTCTCAGGCGGGGAACCGCGGCGTGGTGATGGGCTGGAGGCTCTAACCTGTCTGTCTGTCTGTCTGACCTGTCTGTCTCTCAGGCGGGGAACCGCGGCGTGGTGACGGGCTGGGGGCTCACCCACCACCTGGGCCGGTCCTCCCGCTTCCTCAGGAAGGTGACGCTTCCTGTTGTCAGCTACCCAGAATGCATCGCTTCCACTGAACAGGTGAGCACATCTACCTGAAGATTAGATCAGACACACAGAGAGAGGTCATTGTCTGTCTCTCTAACCTGTCTGTCTGTCTGTCTGTCTCTCTAACCTGTCTCTCTCTAACCTGTCTGTCTTTCTGTCTGTCTCTAACCTGTCTCTCTTCCCTGTTTGTCTCTCTAACCTGTCTGTCTCTCTAACCTGTTTGTCTGTCTCTAACCTGTGTGTCTCTAACCTGTCTCTCTCTAACCTGTCTGTCTGCAGGTGATAACAGACAACATGTTCTGTGCCGGGTACCTGTCTGTCTCTCAGGACGCCTGCAGCGGAGACAGCGGTGGTCCGTTCCTGGTCAACTACCAAGGGACCTGGTTCCTGACCGGCGTGGTCAGCTGGGGGGAGAAGTGTGCCGCCGTCGGCAAGTTTGGGGTTTATACCCGTCTGGGCAACTTCCTGTCCTGGATCAGGGACACCATGGACACAGCGGGAATCAGGGACACCGTGGACACACCGGGGGTCAGGGACGCCATGGACACACCAGGACTCAGGGACACCGTGGACACACCAGGGTTCAGGGATGCCATGGACACACCAGGACTCAGGGACACCGTGGACACAACGGGGGTCAGGGATGCCATGGACACACCAGGGCTCAGGGACACTGTGGACCCACCAGGGTTCAGGGACAGTGTGGAAACACCGGGGGTCAGGGATGCCGTGGACACACCAGGACTCAGGGACACCGTGGACACACTGGGGGTCAGGGACGCCGTGGACACACCAGGACTCAGGGACACTGTGGACACACCTGGGCTCAGGGACACCGCGGACACACCAGGACTCAGGGAAACTGTGGACACACCTGGGCTCAGGGACACCATGGACACACCAAGACTCAGGGACAACGTGGACACACCGGGACTCAGAGACTACGTGGACCCACCAGGAGTCAAGGACACCGTGGACACACCGGGACTCAGAGACACCGTGGACCCACCAGCAGTCAGGGACACCGTGGACCCACCAGGAGTCAGGGACACTGTGGACCTTTATGTCTGACAATTTGAAAAACAACCGTGGAAAAGCGGCAAAAACATTTAAAAAAGCAAAAAAAAAAATGTGAGAAATGAACCTGATGTGGAACTGGACCAGAACCACGTACACCTGGACCAGAATGGCACGTACAGCTGGACCAGAACACCTCGTACACCTGGACCAGAATGGCACGTACAGCTGGACCAGAACACCTCGTACACCTGGACCAGAATGGCACGTACAGCTGGACCAGAACACCTCGTACACCTGGACCAGAATGGCATGTACACCTGGACCAGAACCACGTACACCTTCCTGGTTTTTTCGATCTTTTTGTCCCTTTTTTTGTCGCCTTTAGTCACATTTTTACCTTTTTACAACCTTTCTACTTTTTATGTGTATATATATATATATATATATATATAAATAATTAATATATAATATATGTATACTGTATATATTTTATATCTAATGTATATGATATAAATATATTATATATAGAGAGAGATTTCATATATTATATTGTTTATATATATTTTATATACTGTATATATATTAAATATATATTTTATTTTATATATATAATATATATATTTTATATATTATATATTTATATATACACTATATGCTATATATTTCATATATACAGTAGATATATTATATATATTTTTTATATATATTTTATAAATTATATATCTGTATTATATATATTTTATATATATATATATTTGATATATTTTATAAATTATATATCTGTAGTATGTATATTTATATATATATATTTTATATATTTTATACATAATATATCTGTATTATATATATTTTATATATATATTTTATAAATTATATATCTGTATTATATATATTTTATATATATATATATATATATTTTATAAATTACATATCTGTATTATATATATTTTATATATATATATATATATATATATATATTATATATTTTATAAATTATATATCTGTATTATATATATTTTATATATATATATATTTTATATATTTTACACATTATATATCTGTATTATATATATTTTATATATATATATATATTTTATATATTTTATAAATTACATATCTGTATTATATATATTTTATATATATATATATATATATATATATTATATTTTATAAATTATATATCTGTATTATATACATTTTATATATTTTAATACAGAAACTAACAAAATGTGACATTTCTTTGCACAAATGTGTTTTATTTCATTAACAAAATGTTTCATGTGATTTATACAAAGGAGTAAAATATATGTAATATATGTAATATAGATAATTATAATTATAATATTCATGATGACAGTGCAGAAGATAATAATCAGTGAGACAAGACAGCAAAGCATTCTGGGAAAGAAAATGGAGTTTAAGTTACGGGTGGAAATAAAGACTAAGAAACAAAAACAGCTGTCTGTCTGTCTGTCAGTCTGTCTGTCTCTCTACCTGTCTGTCTCTCTCTCTGTCTGTCTCTCTACCTGTCTGTCCCTCTACCTGTCTGTCTCTCTACCTGTCTGTCTCTCTACCTGTCTCTCTCTCTGTCTGTCTCTCTACCTGTCTGTCTCTCTACCTGTCTGTCCCTCTACCTGTCTGTCTCTCTACCTGTCTGTCTCTCTACCTGTCTCTCTCTCTGTCTGTCTCTCTACCTGTCTGTCTCTCTACCTGTCTGTCCCTCTACCTGTCTCTCTGTCTGTCTGTCTCTCTGTCTGTCTGTCTGTCTCTCTACCTGTCTACCAGCAGGTGCCTGTCTATCCACTCCACATACTTCCCAACCCGGGTGTAGACCCCATAAACCCTCTGGGTGCCACAGTCCTCGGGCCCGGCCCAGGACACCAAGCCCAGCACCGCCCACCCGCGGGTGTCCCCGTCCTGCACCACGAACGCTCCCCCACTGTCTCCCAGACACGTGTCCCGCCCCCCCTGGAAGAAGCCGGCGCAGAACATGTTGTCCGTGATGTTGTAGGAGCCAGAGCGCGAGGCGTAGCTCGCCCGGCACTCGGCCTGGGGGAGCACCGGCAGCTTGACGTACTGCAGGAGGTCAGAGGTCAGGGCGGGGGGGTCAGAGGGGTCGGAGGGGGGGCGGTCAGGGTCAGGTTGGAGATTCCCCATCCGGCCACTACCCCTAGAGAGTTAGGCAAGGGGGAGGGGGGGTCGCCCTGGAGACAAGAGAGAGGTCAAACAAGATATTTAAATTCAAGTTTCTACAACGCCAGAAAAAGTCCTAGTATAGTACGTCTAAAAGTACTGAAAAATCATAGTATAGTACGTCTAAAAGTACTGAAAAGTCATAGTATAGTATGTCTAAAAGTACTGAAAAATCATAGTATAGTACGTCTAAAAGTACTGAAAAGTCATAGTATAGTACGTCTAAAAGTAGTGAAAAGTCCTTGTATAGTACGTCTAAAAGTACTGAAAAATCATAGTATAGTACGTCTAAAAGTACTGAAAAGTCATAGTATAGTTTGTCTAAAAGTACTGAAAAATCATAGTATAGTACGTCTAAAAGTACTGAAAAATCATAGTATAGTATGTCTAAAAGTACTGAAAAATCATAGTATAGTATGTCTAAAAGTACTGAAAAATCATAGTATAGTACGTCTAAAAGTACTGAAAAGTCATAGTATAGTACGTCTAAAAGTACTGAAAAGTCATAGTATAGTACGTCTAAAAGTACTGAAAAATCATAGTATAGTACGTCTAAAAGTACTGAAAAGTCATAGTAAAGTACGTCTAAAAGTACTGAAAAATCATAGTATAGTACGTCTAAAAGTACTGAAAAGTCATAGTATAGTACGTCTAAAAGTACTGAAAAATCATAGTATAGCATGCCAAAAAGTCATAAAAAGACATAAAGTCCTAAAGTCCATACCAACTTCAACGTCAACTTGCGAATATACGGACTTCAACTTGCAAATTTACAAACTTCATTTCGGGAATCTGCACATTTGACCGACATTTAAAGTAAATATTATCGCATCATAGTTTGTTGAAAGTCCTAAAAAGTCATAGTATAGTAAGTCAAAAAGGATAAAAGTAATAGTATAGTATGTTGAAAAGTATAAAAAGTCATAAAAAGTACTACTGATTTTGTTCCGACTTTGTTCATCCGGTACATATGACGTAGTTTTACCGGGCTGTGCGGTGGAGGCAGACAGACGGGGCGGATGAGCTCGTTGAAGTCCACCGGCTGGTCAAGCCTCAGCAGGGCAATGTCGTTGTTGTAGTTGTTGGGCTGGAAGTCTGGGTGGAGGAAGACTTCCTGCACTGAACGGTTGGTCGCCAGACGTTTGTCTCCAGCATCAAGAAGGCCCAAGAACACCTGAAACATGTTAAACTGGTTAAACTGGCAAACATCTTCATCACCATCACCCACCAGACTCCATGTAAATAATACTACTTTGGTGGAGATAAAAAAGTATAAAAAAAAGTAGTGATTATTTACATGGAGTCTGGTGGAGATATGCTGCTCTATACACGCTAAAAGTAGTGATTATTTACATGGAGTCTGGTGGAGATATGCTGCTCTATACACGCTAAAAGTAGTGATTATTTACATGGAGTCTGGTGGAGATATGCTGCTCTATACACGCTAAAAGTAGTGATTATTTACATGGAGTCTGGTGGAGATATGCTGCTCTATACACGCTAAAAGTAGTGATTAGTTACATGGAGTCTGGTGGAGATATGCTGCTCTATACACGCTAAAAGTAGTGATTATTTACATGGAGTCTGGTGGAGATATGCTGCTCTATACATGCTAAAAGTAGTGATTATTTACATGGAGTCTGGTGGAGATATGCTGCTCTATACATGCTAAAAGTAGTGATTATTTACATGGAGTCTGGTGGAGATATGCTGCTCTATACAGTCTATGTATATTTCAGAAGTTGAGACCTTGACGTGTTCCGGCGCCACGGGGACGACGCTGGTGTCCCTCCGCTGGGACCGCAAGACGTGAGCGGCCGTGAGGACCCAGGACGGGGACAACAGGGCCCCGGACCCAAACCAGCGGTCCTCGGGGACGCGGGACAGATCCTCCACACTCAGCAGGACCTGCCAGGGAAACAAGCCCGGCTCGGCGCTGCGACCCCCCACAATACGCTTCACATGGGGGGGAGGGGGCGGGCCGGTCGGCCGCAGGCTGGACCACGGAGACAGAGACGGGTCAAGTACTCAGATTACTGCAGTAACTATGTAAAATACTCTGTTGCAGTTAGCAGGCTGGACCACGGAGACAGAGACGGGTCAAGTACTCAGATTACTGCCGTAACTATGTAAAATACTCTGGTACAGACAGGTGTTACCTGGTACACAGGTGATACCTGGTAGACAGGTGTTACCTGGTAGACAGGTGTTACCTGGCAGACAGGTGTTACATGGTAGACAGGTGTTACCTGGGAGACAGGTGTTATATGGTAGACAGGTGTTACCTGGTAGACAGGTGTTACCTGGGAGACAGGTGTTACATGGTAGACAGGTGTTACCTGGGAGACAGGTGTTATATGGTAGACAGGTGTTACCTGGGAGACAGGTGTTATATGGTAGACAGGTGTTACCTGGTAGACAGGTGTTACCTGGGAGACAGGTGTTACATGGTAGACAGGTGTTACCTGGGAGACAGGTGTTACATGGTAGACAGGTGTTACCTGGGAGACAGGTGTTACATGGTAGACAAGTGTTATATTGTAGACAGGTGTTACATGGTAGACAGGTGTTACCTGGGAGACAGGTGTTACATGGTAGACAGGTGTTATATGGTAGACAGGTGTTACATGGTAGACAGGTGTTATATGGTAGACAGGTGTTACCTGGGAGACAGGTGTTACATGGTAGACAGGTGTTATATGGTAGACAGGTGTTACATGGTAGACAGGTGTTATATGGTAGACAGGTGTTACATGGTAGACAGGTGTTATATGGTAGACAGGTGTTACATGGTAGACAGGTGTTACCTGGGAGCTGAATGTGTGCATAATCAACTTCAGCGCACTCCAGGGACACCTATCGTTATACTAGGGGATTTCAACCACTGTCAGCTAGAGTCCGCTTTACCTGGATTTCATCAATACATCAAATGTGGCACATAAAATAACAAGGTTTTGGATAAATGTTTTGGCAACATCAACAGTGCATATAAAGCTAAATCGCTTCCTCCTCCCTCCAACTCTGATCACTCGACTGTCCATCTTATACCCACATATAGATCTGTTCTCAAATCCAGCAAGCCTCAACATCAGACGTGTTGCTGTGGACTGAGGACAGTGTTGGAGTGGACTGAGGACAGTGTTGCAGTAGACTGAGGACAGTGGACTGAGGACAGTGTTGCAGTGGACTGAGGACAGTGGACTGAGGACAGTTTTGCAGTGGACTGAGGACAGTGGACTGAGGACAGTGTTGAGACTCTGAGAGGATGTTTCTCTAGTACTGACTGGAGCATTTTCCACTCTTTGGAGTTAAATGAGGCAACTGAAACAATTACTGATTATATTAAATTCTGTTTCGATAATGTTGTCCTTAAAAAGGATGTTTTTAATTTTCCTAACAATAAGCCATATATCACAAAGGAGGTGAAAGCATGTATTAATAACAAAAAGCTGGCCTTCAAAAGCAAGGACAGGCTGGGGGGGGGGGGGAGGCAGCTGCACAAAAGTATCTGAACAACTCTCTGAGGCGAGGTGCCCGATCTTTCAGCTGGACAGTCATACTGTTCCAGATCTCTGGAAGAAGTCTCTAATAGTCCCTGTCCTAAAGCTAATTAGGATTTTAGACCTGTTGCACTTCCATGCGAGGTAATGAAGTGTTTTGAGAGAGTAATGCTGAACTTACTCAGACAGGAAGTAACTCTTTGTGTTGATCCCTTCCAGTTTGCATATAGGGAAGGGCGTAGTACTGTGTACCGTCATTACAGTGTCTCATTTAATAAGGAAGCACTGAGAGGATTCTGACGCTTATGCACATGTTTTATTTGCGGATTTTAGTTTTGCTTTTGATACGGTCTGCCCTCATTTGCTAGTTCAGAGGCTTGCGGACATGAAAGTTAATCCTTTAATTATCAAATGGTTTTATTCTCTTTTAACAAATAGGTCACAAGTGAGGGTAAATGGTCCACTCTCTAAGTTACAATACTGCAGTACAGGGGTACCTCAAGGAGCTGGTAGCCCCCCTTTCTTGTTCACACTGTATACTAACAAGTGGAGACGTAGGGAGTCCAACAACTATGTCATAACATTTTCTGATGACACAATTATTTAAGATAATTGCATGCTGGTGACTGCCCTTCAACTTATTACAGGGAGATTGACCTCTTCAAGAATTGGTGTGGAGGAATCATCTCATCCTTAATAATACGAAAACAAAAGAGATGATATTTGATCCCAGAGAAGTGCGTGCCCATGACAACGTAATCATCGGGGATAGAGAACTCGAGCAAGTAACTTCATAGAAGTACTTGGGTATACAATTAGATAACCAACTAAAAGGAAACGTTCATGTCGACTATCTGTGTGCCAAATTGGCCCAAAGACTGCATTTTCTCCGCAGATTGAGACTGGTGGGAGTGAGGACCAAGATCAGGACTCTATTTTACAGTTCTGTACTGGAAAGTCTGATCTGATATGGCATGGCATCCTGGTCTGGCACCCTTACCATCCAGGGTAAAACAAAAACTGATAAAGTAATAAAAGCAGCAATGAAGGTTATGGGAAAGAAAGACTACACTTCCCTTCAGACCATCTAGTCTCCCAGGCTCAGAGAATCCTGAAGGACCCTTCCCATATTCTGAAGGACCCTTCCCATATTCTGAAGGAACCCTTCCCATATTCTGAAGGACCCTTCCCATATTCTGAAGGAAGCTTCCCATATTCTGAAGGACCCTTCCCATATTCTGAAGGAACCTTCCCATATTCTGAAGGACCCTTCCCATATTCTGAAGGAACCTTCCCATATTCTGAAGGAACCTTCCCATATTCTGAATAACCTTCCCATATTCTGAAGGACCCTTCCCATATTCTGAAGGACCCTTCCCATATTCTAAAGGAACCTTCCCATATTCTGAAGAACCTTCCCATATTCTGAAGGACCCTTCCCATATTCTGAAGGAACCTTCCCATATTCTGAATAACCTTCCCATATTCTGAAGGACCCTTCCCATATTCTGAAGGAACCTTCCCATATTCTGAAGGAACCTTCCCATATTCTGAATAACCTTCCCATATTCTGAAGGACCCTTCCCATATTCTGAAGGAACCTTCCCATATTCTGAATAACCTTCCCATATTCTGAAGGACCCTTCCCATATTCTGAAGGAACCTTCCCATATTCTGAATAACCTTCCCATATTCTGAAGGACCCTTCCCATATTCTGAAGGAACCTTCCCATATTCTGAATAACCTTCCCATATTCTGAAGGACCCTTCCCATATTCTGAAGAACCCTTCCCATATTCTGAAGAACCTTCCCATATTCTGAAGGACCCTTCCCATATTCTGAAGAACCTTCCCATATTCTGAAGGACCCTTCCCATATTCTGAAGGATCCTTCCCATATTCTGAAGGAACCTTCCCATATTCTGAAGGACCCTTCCCATGTTCTGAAGGACCCTTCCCATGTTCTGAAGGACCCTTCCCATATTCTGCACTCGGAATCCAATGTTCTACCTTCGGGGAAACACCTTTGAGCTAGCAGATGTAAAAGTAATCGCTATGGGCCGTCCTTCGTTCCAACTTCCATAGCGCTCCTAAATAAACTAAATAGCTTGAAGCACTTACGGCACTTTATTTGGTTATTTTTAATCATAGTCTAATTTTAGTTTAGTTTAATTTTTATTAACCAGATCTTCATGAGATTTTGTTATATTGAATAGTGGTGGTTGTACTTTGTGTCTGTCATATTGTTTTCTTCTTTATGTGCTCTAGTGCAATTACACAGAATTATCTGTTTTTTATTATTCAAGTTTTATTGACTTGGTAACCAATGATTGACAGGGGAGGGTCATTGATACCGGTGCAATGTAATGTAATGTAGGGTGTAATGTAATGTAATGTAATGTAGGGTGTAATGTAATGTAATGTAGGGTGGATTGTAATGTAGGGTGTAATGTAATGTAGGGTGTAATGTAATGTAATGTAGGGTGGATTGTAATGTAATGTAATGTAGGGTGTAATGTAATGTAGGGTGTAATGTAATGTAATGTAGGGTGTAATGTAATGTAATGTAATGTAGGGTGTAATGTAATGTAGGGTGTAATGTAATGTAATGTAGGGTGGATTGTAATGTAGGGTGTAATGTAATGTAATGTAGGGTGGATTGTAATGTAGGGTGTAATGTAATGTAATGTAGGGTGGATTGTAATGTAGGGTGTAATGTAGGGTGTAATGTAATGTAATGTAATGTAATGTAGGGTGTAATGTAATGTAATGTAATGTAATGTAGGGTGTAATGTAATGTAATGTAGGGTGTAATGTAATGTAATGTAATGTAGGGTGGATTGTATGTTGTGTGTGAGTGTAAAGTCTATCTGTTATTGATGTTTACAGCAGCATTATGGAGCACTGATGCCCAAGACAAATTACCCTCAGGGGACAATAAAGTTGATCTTGATCTTGAGACAGGTGTTACATGGTAGACAGGTGTTACATGGTAGACAGGTGTTGCCAGGGAGACAGGTGTCGCCAGGGAGACAGGTGTTACCTTGGAGACAGGTGTTACATGGCAGACAGGTGTTACCTGGGAGACAGGTGTTGCCAGGGAGACAGGTGTTGCCTGGGAGACAAGTGTTGCAAGGTAGACAGGTGTTGCCAAGGAGACAGGTGTTACATGGCAGACAGGTGTTACATGGCAGACAGGTGTTGCCAGGGAGACAGGTGTTACATGGTAGACAGGTGTTACAAGGTAGACAGGTGTTGCCAGGGAGACAGGTGTTACCTGGCAGACAGGTGTTACATGGCAGACAGGTGTTGCCAGGGAGACAGGTGTTACATGGTAGACAGGTGTTACAAGGTAGACAGGTGTTGCCAGGGAGACAGGTGTTACATGGCAGACAGGTGTTGCCAGGGAGACAGGTGTTACATGGTAGACAGGTGTTACAAGGTAGACAGGTGTTGCCAGGGAGACAGGTGTTACATGGCAGACAGGTGTTGCCAGGGAGACAGGTGTTACATGGTAGACAGGTGTTACAAGGTAGACAGGTGTTGCCAGGGAGACAGGTGTTACCTGGCAGACAGGTGGGCAGGTTTCTGGTTCCTGACTCTGAACTGATCCATTCTCCATCTACACCACAGCTGTAAGAGGCTACACACACACACACACAGAGACAGATACACACACACACACAGAGCGCACATACACACAAACACACAAACACACACACACAGGTATAAATTCCTCACAGAATACTAGAAGAAGTGTACTTGTACTTCTAGTGTGTGTGTGTGTGGGGGGGGGTACAGGTCTTAGTGTTGGGGGGTATAGGTCGTACCGGTGGGGGGTTCAGGTCTTACCGTTGGGGGGCTTGAGGGTGTAGGCGTCCCCCCTGCAGACGTAACGAACCCTCGACCCAAACAGCGTGCTGTTGTCATGACGACCAAAGATCACGTCAGCCATGTCAACGTCCGGCGGACTCCCACAATCCACCACTGTGAGAGAGAGGACCAATCAGCTGCCAGCGTGAAGAAAAACTGACGGGGGGGGGCTCCCTCTAGTGGTCTGTGTGTAAATGTAAATGTGTTGTATTTATATATCTTTTCTAGTCTTAACGACTACTCAAAGGTCTTTTACATCATACAGGATACATTCACCATTCACACACATTCATACACTGTGGCCGAGGCTGCCGTACAAGGTGCCACCTGCTCATCAGATAAACACTCACACACATTCACACTCCGATGCACAGCATCGGGGGCAACTCGGGGTTCAGTGTCTTGCCCAAGGACACTTCGACATGGGACTGCAGGGCCAGGGATTGAACCACCAACCTTCCAATTGGCAGGCAACCCCTCTACCGCTGAGCCACAGCCACCCCCATGTGTGTGTGTGTGTGTGTGTGTGTGTGTATATGTATCTGTGTGTGTGTGTGTGTGTGTCTGTGTGTGTGTGTGTGTGTATGTGTGTGTGTGTATGTATCTGTGCGTGTGTGTGCGCGTGTGCGCGCGTGTGTGCATGTGCGCGTGTGCGTGTGTGTGCGTGCGTGCGCGTGTGTGTGTGCATGTGCGCGTGTGCGTGTGTGTGCATGTGCGTGCGTGTGCGAGTGTGTGCGCGTGTGTGTGCACTAGAGGATGGATACCCGACCCGAGCCCGACGGGACCCGACGGGACCCGACGGGTCGGGCCGGGTTCGGACAGATTTTTAGAAAGGATGCTCGGGTTCGGGTCGGGCTCGGTCACATCAGCGCGATAAGGCATTGAACATTTTGAATTTAAAACAGCTTAAAATAAATGTCAAATATTACCCTAACATCCGTCTTCCTGTGTGCTGTGACAACGAAAGACGTATTAAGCTCCATGTGGCAGCGCAACGATGGAAGATGTTAAAAAGAAGTTGGCCGCAGGAGATTTTAAAACTATTGAAAACGAAAGAAAGTCAGCTGTGCATTGATGCGCTCATCTGTTGACATTTCCCAATGCCTTCCTACAACTGCTTAATAAAAGCGGGCTTTCCACACAAAGAAACGTACATGTGTCATTAGTATGAGAAACAAATGCGATTTTAACTGTGTCGGGCTCGGGTCGGGCTCGGACAGAAATATCTTAATGCCTGTCGGGCTCGGGTCGGGTTCGGTTACTGCTCTGTCGGACGCGGGCCGGGCTCGGACAGAAAAATCCGGCCCGATCCGCACTCTAGTGTGCACGTGTGCGTGTGTGTGTGTGCGCGTGTGTGTGTGCGTGTGTGTGTGTGTGTGTGCATGTGTGTGTGTGTGTGTGTGTGTGTGTGTGTGTGTGTCTTGGTAAACACATGACTCCAGGTTCTGTTTTTCATTTGTTTTATTAGGCTGCTCCTACAGTTTCTCTATCGGCCAATCAGAATCTCTCTGTGGTAATCTGGCCTGTGATTGGTTAAGATGGTGGCCAGAGCCCGCCTCTTCCTCTACAGAGAGTGTTAGGCTGTCTCACTGTGACAGAGAGGAGGACCGCTGCTCCACGAGCCGTCTGACTGACAGTCCAACTGGTAGTGGTCCAGAGACTCTCCGTCCTGAGAGACAGACAGAGACACAGAGAGACGGAACCAAAGACGGACAGACATACAGACAGAGACAGAAACAGACAGACATACAAAGGTAACCCAGGGACACAGAGACAGACAGACAGAGACAGGGACACAGAGAGTCAGAGAGACAGAGACAGGGAGATAGACAGAGAAAGAGACAGAGACAGAAACAGAGACAGACAGAGACAGAGACAGGGAGACAGACAGACAGAGACAGGGACACAGAGACAGACAGACAGAGACAGGGACACAGAGAGACAGATAGACAGAGAAAGAGAAAGAGACAGAAACAGAGAGAGACAGAGACAGAGACAGGGAAACAGACAGACAGAGACAGGGACACAGAGAGACAGAGACAGGGAGACAGGGAGACAGGGAGACAGATAGACAGATAGACAGATAGACAGAGAAAGAGAAAGAGAAAGAGACAGAGACAGAAACAGAGAGAGACAGAGACAGAGACAGGGAAACAGACAGACAGAGACAGGGACACAGAGAGACAGAGAGACAGAGACAGGGAGACAGGGAGACAGAGAAAGAGACAGAGACAGAAATAGAGAAAGACAGGGGACCAGATGATGAGTTTGATGAGGGACATGTCCTCAGCTCATTCATTGACCGTCTACCTGAGGTTGTACCTTCAGCAGCGTGTATCCAGGTGAACAGGTGAACAGGACGTGGTCGTTGAAGGAGTATTCTGATTGGACGGGGTTCAGAATGGCATTGGGCGGAGTTTCAAGGGCAGGACACTTACTTCCTGTCATGACAAAATAAAAGCATTTAAAGGTCCCATATTGTCTCTACTCACCAGACTCCATGCAAAAAAACAGCACTTTAAAAAACATAAAACACACTTCATTCAAAGTGGACAGAAACTTAATAAAACTACCAAAAGCCGTCTTGGTTCATCTTTCCACTGTTCCACCAATCACCATTCTGGTCTGGTTGGAATAAACTCTTAATTCACCCATTTACATGTGGAGATATGCTGCTCTATACACACTAAAAGTAGTGATTATTTACATGGAGTCTGGTGGAGATATGCTGCTCTATACACGCTAAAAGTAGTGATTATTTACATGGAGTCTGGTGGAGATATGCTGCTCTATACATGCTAAAAGTAGTGATTATTTACATGGAGTCTGGTGGAGATATGCTGCTCTATACATGCTAAAAGTAGTGATTATTTACATGGAGTCTGGTGGAGATATGCTGCTCTATACACGCTAAAAGTAGTGATTATTTACATGGAGTCTGGTGGAGATATGCTGCTCTATACACGCTAAAAGTAGTGATTATTTACATGGAGTCTGGTGGAGATATGCTGCTCTATACACGCTAAAAGTAGTGATTATTTACATGGAGTCTGGTGGAGATATGCTGCTCTATACACGCTAAAAGTAGTGATTATTATTTAGTGTGTGTAAGTACCTGTAGATGCGTATTTAGTGTATATAAGCACCTGTAGCTGTGTATGTGAGCCTCCATCCAGTATTCTCTCCTGAGTTGTCGGAGTAGAAGTACACGGTGGCAATGTTGCCGTCGGTCTGGATCTCCGGCGGCGGCCGGTCTCCACAGAACGGACCGAACTCACTGCTGCCCGCCGTCACCTGAATACTCAGAGTACACAACATAATATTCAGAGTACACAACAGAATACTCAGAGTACACAGAAGAATACTCAGAGTACACAACATAATACTCAGAGTACACAGCAGAATACTCAGAGTACACAGCAGAATACTCAGAGTACACAACATAATACTCAGAGTACA
>CM057239.1:31961508-31964008 GCA_029931835.1 Etheostoma nigrum
AACAGAGAAGCTGTTTATGTCTGAAAGTTGCAGCACAAGGTCTCATGATCAGGACCCCGAGACCCTGAGACCTGCAGGACCCTGAGACCTACAGGGACTCAGTCTCAGGACCCTGAGACTAAGAGGACTCAGTCTCAGGACCCTGAGACCCTGAGACCTGCAGGACCCTGAGACCTGCAGGGACTCAGTCTCAGGACCTCAGGACCCTGAGACCTGCAGGACCCTGTCCTGTCCTGAGGTCAACTCCCGTCCACGTCAACATCTCTCACCCCCCCCCCCCCCATGTCTTCATCCTGTCAAATAAAGGCCTAAAACGTGTCTTGTTGTCTCTAAGCAACGCTGCTTCATCAGCTCTTCAGGGATTGGCTGGTTGAACTTTCATGATGACATCATGGCCTCACCTGTGCAGGTGCGGTTGTCAGGGTGCAGCAGGTAACCATAGCGACAGGAGCAGTAGTATCCTCCAATGAAGTTGTGACAGAAATGATCACAGACGGGTTCTTCATCATTCAGATCACTGCACTCATCTACATCTGTGAGACAGACAGGTAGACAGACAGACAGACAGGTAGACAGGTAGACAGACAGACAGGTAGACAGGCAGGTAGACAGACTAGTAGACAGGTAGAGCGACAAACAGACAGACAGACAGACAGGTAGACAGACAGGTTGTTGTAGACCAGAGCAACCTATGTCTGTGTGTGTGTGTGTCTCTGTGTGTGTGTGTGTGTGCAGTCTGTAGTGTGTGTGTGTGTGTGTAGTCTGTAGTGTGTGTGTGTGTGTAGTCTGTAGTGTGTGTGTGTGTGTGTGTGTATACCTGTAGTGTGTGTGTGTGTGTGTGTGTGTGTAGTCTGTAGTGTGTGTGTGTGTGTGTGTGTGTGTGTGTGTGTGTAGTCTGTAGTGTGTGTGTGTGTGTGTGTGTGTGTGTACCCTGGGCGCTGTAGTGGGCCAGGAAGCCCGAGTACCTCTCCTCGTCTGAAAAGTCTGATCTGAACTGGACGCTCAGCGAGTTCCTGGGAGACCAGATGGTCTGGTCTGGAACCGCCTCCGTGTCCGTCTGCTCAGCACCACAGAAGAAGAAGAGGAGTTCTCCATCAGCCTCCACCTGCACACACACACACACACACAGACACAGAGACACACACACACACACACACACACACACACAGACACAGAGACACACACACACACACACACACACACAGACACACACACACACAGACACACACACACACACACAGAGACACACACACACAGAGACACACACACACACACACACAGACACACACACACTTTATCAGACATTTAAGTTTACACTGAAAGTCAATGAACTGCAGGTCACACACATGGAGCAGTGCATTGTGGGAAGACATTTAGCTGGTCAGGAACAGTGCTATGACACCATGGGGGGGGGCCTTAAGACATGGCTCTGCCCCCCCCCACGCCACCCATGTGTGTGTGTGTGTGTGTGTATGCGTGTATATGTGTATGTGTGTGTAACTGTGTGTGTGTGTGTGTGATCTCTAGCATAGAGGCATAAACAATATCATACACAGCATGTTAGCTTAGCATAAACAATATCATACACAGCATGTTAGCGTAGCATAAACAATATCATACACAGCATGTTAGCTTAGCATAAACAATATCATACACAGCATGTTAGCTTAACGTAAACAATACCATACACAGCATGTTCGCTTAGCATTAACAATACCATACACAGCATGTTAGCTTAACGTAAACAATACCATACACAGCATGTTAGCTTAGCATAAACAATACCATTTACCAAAGTAAAATGCAAACACCTCGTTGGCTGCATGCTACGAAGAAAGGGAAGAAACATCAAGGTCTGCTTTAGCATGAAATCTTCACCGTGACACACACATGTCCACGCTATCTGCTGCCTCCACGCTATCCGCTGCCTCCACCACGCTATCTGCTGCCTCCACCACGCTATCTGCTGCCTCCACCACGCTATCTGCTGCCTCCACGCTATCTGCTGCCTCCACCACGCTATCTGCTGCCTCCACCACGCTATGTGCTGCCTCCACCACGCTATCCGCTGCCTCCACCACGCTATATGCTGCCTCCACGCTATCTGCTGCCTCCACGCTATCTGCTGCCTCCACGCTATCTGCTGCCTCCACCACGCTATCTGCTGCCTCCACCACGCTATCTGCTGCCTCCACGCTATCTGCTGCCTCCACCACGCTATCTGCTGCCTCCACCACGCTATCTGCTGCCTCCACCACGCTATCCGCTGCCTCCACCACGCTATATGCTGCCTCCACGCTATCTGCTGCCTCCATGCGATCCGCTGCCTCCACCACGCTATCTGCTGCCTCCACGCTATCAGCTGCCTCCGCTATCTGCTGCCTCCACGCTATCTGCTGCCTCCACGCTATCTGCTGCCTCCACGCTATCTGCTGCCTCCACCACGCTATCTGCTGCCTCCATGCGATCCGCTGCCTCCACCACGCTATCTGCTGCCTCC
>CM057239.1:31969008-31999008 GCA_029931835.1 Etheostoma nigrum
TCCCCAAAAACAGCCGGAGACACTAAAACATTCCAAACATTAATATCTGGGGACATACGTCCCCAAAAACAGCCGGAGACACCAAAACATCCCAAACATTAATATCTAGAGACATACGTCCCCAAAAACAGCCGGAGACACCAAAACATCCCAACATTAATATCTGGGCACATACGTCCCCAAAAACAGCCGGAGACACCAAAACAAAAAAAGGAACTTAAATGTGAGAGAAACCAGCTCCACCTTTAGTTATTTAAACTATATTATTCATTTCATAAACCAATATTATAATAATAAAGTAATAATAATAATAAAGTAATAATAATAATAAACTAGTAGTATTAATAGTAAGTAAAGTTAACTTTAGACCTTTATAAAAGAAGATAAAAACATTTCATTAACTACCTTCAGCCTGAGATAAAGAATGCATAATAACCGCCCTGCTCGCTGTGAGGCATTAATAGTCATTATTAGTCATTAATAGTCGTTATTAATCATTAATAATCCTTAATAATCATTCAGCTGTGGCGGGACCGACCTCATTCTGCTCCGCTCCGTCTGAGCTCCGCTCTCTGCACACTGAACCCGACGTCTGACGTAAGAGGCGTGTTGCGTCATCACGTTACAAGGCTACGGGGAGGAGGAGGGGGCGGGGCCGTGGAGGAGTGTGTGTGTGTGTGTGCGTGTGTGTTTGTGACTAATATAATATAATTTAATATATATAATATAAAATAATATAATATAATGTAATATTATAATAATATAATATAATGTAATATTATATTATATTATATTATTTTAACCTACATAAACCAAATGACATTGCTTCTCCAATAATAACCTTATTAATAATTATATATAGACTACAGAATATATAAGTATTCACTTTTGACGAAATTTCTTAGAGTGAAACCCCGCCCCCCCCCCCCCTGGTCCTCCAACCCTCCGGTCCTCCCCCCTTCTGGTCCTCCACCCCCCCTCTGGTCCTCCACCCCCCCCCCCCCGGTCCTCCAACCCTCCGGTCCTCCCCCCTTCTGGTCCTCCACCCCCCCTCTGGTCCTCCTCCCCCCTCTGGTCCTCCACCCCCCCTCTGGTCCTCCACCCCCCCTCTGGTCCTCCTCCCCCCTCTGGTCCTCCACCCCCCCTCTGGTCCTCCTCCCCCCTCTGGTCCTCCACCCCCCCTCCGGTCCTCCCCCCTCTCTGGTCCTCCACCCCCCCCCCCTCTGGTCCTCCACCCCCCCTCTGGTCCTACTCCCCCCTCTGGTCCTCCACCCCCCCTCTGGTCCTCCAACCCTCCGGTCCTCCCCCCCTTCTGGTCCTCCACCCCCCCTCTGGTCCTCCACCCCCCCTCTGGTCCTCCTCCCCCCTCTGGTCCTCCTCCCCCCTCTGGTTCTCCACCCCCCCTCCGGTCCTCCCCCCCCTCTGGTCCTCCACCCCCCCCCCTCTGGTCCTCCACCCCCCCTCTGGTCCTACTCCCCCCTCTGGTCCTCCACCCCCCCTCTGGTCCTCCTCCCCCCGGCTCCGGTACCCTGGCATCCCCCCTCCCTTCCCCATTACTCCCGCCTCCCTCCGTCTACCTCCGGTCCTCCGTCGTCCCGCCTCCCTCTCTCGGTCCTTCGTCCTCTTCGTGCCCCCTACCTCCGGTGCTCCGGGCTCCGGCCCCCCCACCCCCCTCCGCCATGATGCCGAGCCGCCAGAAGCAGGTCCTGTTCTCGGTGTCCGGGCTCCTCGGGCTCTGCTGCGCGCTGACGGCCGCGGTGTCCGCCGGGCTGCCGCTGTGGGTCCGCGGGGCCGTGCTGTGCCGGACCGGGGCCGAGCTGGTCAACGCCTCCGGGCCTGAGCTGGACAAGTTCCTGGGGGAGCTGAACTACGGTCTGTTCCAGGGCCAGAGGGTGAAGCAGTGCGGGCTGGGGGGCAGGCCGTCCCGCTTCTTCTGTGAGTCCCTTATACTGTTAAATACTACATCAATATATATATATATATATATATATATATATATATATATATATATATATATATATATATATATATATATAGTATATAGGCCTACTTATATAGGCCGTCCCGCTTCTTCTGTGAGTCTTTTATATATTTTAATGTGTAAAATTAGGATGAAAACACAGGAATAACTGTCCCGAGTGTACTTATATCATGATATATATTTATATATTCTTATACAGACCTCCCTGCTTCTTCTGTGAGTCTTTTATATATTTTAATACCTTGTTTATACTTGCTGCGTGTACTGTTAGTATCTAAGGTGAACACACAGCTCATTAATTATTCACATCATTAATAATTCAGAGGAGACAGCTCAGGTTCCTCTTTACTTTCTACTGCAGGTTATCTTCTCTACTTATTATTATTATTATTATTATTATTATTATTATTATTATGGATTCATTCACATGTGACTTGGTCTAGGTAATGAGAGCAGAGAGGGTCCTGGTCTCTGATTGGTCCAGTTAATGAGAGGAGAGAGGGTCCTGGTCTCTGATTGGTCCAGTTAATGAGAGCAGAGAGGGTCCTGGTCTCTGATTGGTCCAATTAATGAGAGGAGAGAGTGTCCTGGTCTCTGATTGGTCCAGTTAATGAGAGGAGAGAGTGTCCTGGTCTCTGATTGGTCCAGTTAATGAGCAGCTCGTCTTCACTAACTAGTTTCATCAGAGAAACAAAGCTGCTCTGTTCCTGTTCCATACACACACACACACACACACACACAGACACACACACACACACACACACACAGACACACACACACGCACACACACACACACACACACACACACACAGACACACACACACGCACACACACACACACACAGACACACACACACACACAGACACACACACACGCACACACAGACACACACACACACACGCACACACAGACACACACAGGCACACACACACACACACACACACACGGAGAGACACACGCACACACACACACACACACACAGACACACACAGGCACACACCCACACACACACACACACACAGACACACAACATAGTGTCCTGTGTGGACACTATGTTGTCCCCTGTGTGGACACTATGTTGTCTCCTGTGTGGACACTATGTTTTCTCTTGTTGGGACACTATGTTGTCCCCTGTGGGGACACTATCTTGTCCATCTCCTGACATAGTGTCTCTGTCTCTGAGTCGTCTCACCCAGGGACCACAGCAACAGGAAGTGACCCTCAGGGCTTCACTTCCTGTTAGAAACACACCGCCACCTGCTGGAAGGAGTAGAACATTACAGTAATATAGTAGTACTGCGTTATAGTACTGCGTTATAGTACTGTTATAGTAGTGTTATAGTACTGCGTTATAGAAGAGGGATACATTACTGTAGTTGCGTTAATCCCAACACTGCATATTATTATGTATTATATATATATACAGTGAGGAAAATAAGTATTTGAACACGCTGCTATTTTGCAAGTTCTCCCACTTAGAAATCATGGAGGGGTCTGAAATTGTCCTCGTAGGTGCATGTCCACTGTGAGAGACATAATCTAAAAAAACATCCAGAAATCACAATGTATGATTTTTTAACTATTTATTTGTATGATACAGCTGCAAATAAGTATTTGAACACCTGAGAAAATCAATGTTAATATTTGGTACAGTAGCCTTTGTTTGCAGTTCCAGAGGTCAAACGTTTCCTGTAGTTCTTCACCAGGTTTGACACACTGCAGAAGGGATTTTGACCCACTCCTCCACACAGATCTTCTCTAGATCAGTCAGGTTTCTGGGCTGTCGCTGAGAAACACGGAGTTTGAGCTCCCTCCAAAGATTCTCTATTGGGTTTAGGTCTGGAGACTGGCTAGGCCCCCCCAGAACCTTGATCTGCTTCTTCCAGAGCCCCTCCTTGGTTCTCCTGGCTGTGTGCTTCGGGTCATTGTCATGTTGGAAGACCCAGCCTCGACCCATCTTCAATGCTCTAACTGAGGGAAGGAGGTTGTTCCCCAAAATCTCCCAATACATGGCCCCGGTCCTCCTCTCCTTAATACAGTGCAGTCGCCCTGTCCCATGTGCAGAAAAACACCCCCAAAGCATGATGCTACCCCCCATGCTTCACAGTAGGGATGGTGGTCTTGGGATGGTCCTCATCATTCTTCTTCCTCCAAACACGGTTAGAGGAGTTATGACCAAAAAGTTCTATTTTGGTCTCATCTGACCACATGACTTTCTCCCAAGACTCCTCTGGATCATCCAAATGGTCATTGGCAAACTTAAGACGGGCCTTGACATGTGCTGGTTTAAGCAGGGGAACCTTCCGTGCCATGCATGATTTCAAACCATGACGTCATAGTGTATTACCAACAGTAACCTTGGAAACGGTGGTCCCAGCTCTTTTCAGGTCCTGGACCAGTTCCTCCCGTGTAGTTCTGGGCTGATTTCTCACCTTTCTTAGGATCATTGAGACCCCACGAGGTGAGATCTTGCATGGAGCCCCAGTCCGAGGGAGATTGACAGTCATGTTTAGCTTCTTCCATTTTCTAATGATTGCTCCAACAGTGGACCTTTTTTCACCAAGCTGCTTGGACATGTCCCCGTAGCCCTTTCCAGCCTTGTGGAGGTGGACAATGTTGTCTCTAGTGTCTTTGGAGAGCTCTTTGGTCTTGTCCATGTTAGTAGTTGGATTCTTACTGATTGTATGGGGTGGACAGGTGTCTTTATGCAGCTAACGACCTCAAACAGGTACATCTAATTTAGGATAATAAATGGAGTGGAGGTGGACATTTTGAAGGCAGACTAACAGGTCTTTGAGGGTCAGAATTCTAGCTGATAGACAGGTGTTCAAATACTTATTTGCAGCTGTATCATACAAATAAATAGTTAAAAAATCATACATTGTGATTTCTGGATGTTTTTTTAGATTATGTCTCTCACAGTGGACATGCACCTACGAGGACAATTTCAGACCCTCCATGATTTCTAAGTGGGAGAACTTGCAAAATAACAGCGTGTTCAAATACTTATTTTCCTCACTGTATGATATGAGACTGTCTATCTGTCCCTGTCTGTCTGTCTCTCTGTTTGTTTCTCTGTCCCTGTCTGTCTGTCCCTGTCTGTCTCTCTGTCCCTGTCTCTCTGTCTGTCTCTCTGTACTTGTCTTTCTGTCCCCGTCTTCCCCCCCCCCCCCAGTCTTCCCAGACCTGCAGACCACCATCCCAGCAGGCCTCCATGTGACCGTGGTCTTCTTCTGTGGTGTGGTGATCCTCTTCTCCTCCGTGGCCACCGGCTTCTTCTTCTTCAACGCCTTTGGACGTCCGTACGAGACGCTGCAAGGCACCATGGGACTTTACCTCTGGACCGCCATCAGCTGTGAGACACAATGCATTACATCATTGCGTGTGTGTGTGTGTATAATATTTAATGTGTGTGTGTTTGTGTATATAATATATAATGTGTGTTTGTGTGTGTGTGACTCTATGTGTGTGTGTGTGTCTCTATGTGTGTGTGTGTGTCTCTGTGTGTGTGTGTCTCTGTGTGTGTGTGTGTGTCTCTGTGTGTGTGTCTCTCTCTCTGTGTGTGTCTCTCTGTGTGTGTGTGTGTGTGTGTGTGTGTGTCTGTGTGTGTCTCTCTCTGTGTGTCTGTGTGTGTCTCTCTCTGTGTTTCTGTGTGTGTCTCTCTCTGTGTGTCTGTCTCTCTCTGTGTGTCTGTGTGTGTGTGTGTGTGTGTGTGCCTCTGTGTGTGTGTGTGTGTGTGTGTGTCTCTGTGTGTGTGTGTGTGTGTGTCTCTGTGTGTGTGTGTGTGTGTGTCTCTGTGTGTGTGTGTGTGTGTCTCTGTGTGTGTGTGTGTGTGTGTCTCTCTCTCTCTGTGTGTGTGTAGGTGTGAGCAGCTGTCTGGTGATGGTGCTCTTTGCCTCCGAGGTGAAGCTCCACCATCTTTCTCGCCGGATCGCCAACTTCAACGAGGAGAACTTTGTTTTCCAGACGCACCGCGAACGCTACGGCTGCTGCTATTGGCTGTTCCTCCTCGTCTTCCTGCTGCACGCCCTCAACGTCCTGCTGATCCGCCTGGCGGGGGCGCCGCTGCCCCTGCCGGGGGGGAAGGGGGCGGAGCCTAGCGGCGGAGCCGCGGACCTCATGTACTGATAAACAGGGGGGCACTTCCCTTTCCAGGGGGAGGAAGAAACATGATTTACCCCCCTGGTGCCCCCCCCCCCCGGTGTCCCCCTGGTGCCCCCCCCCCCGGAGCCCCCCCCCGTGCCTCCCTGGTTCCCCCCCGGAGCCCCCCCGGTGGCCCCCCCCAGTCCATTGGACCAGAGTCACCATAGTTACAGAAAAATAGACTATGATGTCACTTTGCTTCCTGTTCTGCCAATCACTGCCTTTCCATTTGGTAAATAAATACTTCAAATACACGTTGTACTGCAGCTGTGTACTTAAAATACACGTTGTACTGCAGCTGTGTACTTTAACTACACGTTGTACTGAAGCTGTGTACTTTAACTACACGTTGTACTGCAGCTGTGTACTTTAACTACACGTTGTACTGAAGCTGTGTACTTTAACTACACATTGTACTGTAGCTGTGTACTTTAACTACACGTTGTACTGAAGCTGTGTACTTTAAGTACCTTTACCTCGCTGTAGAGAACTCGTTACTGTAGAAATAAATTGGTTATTAAACTTTATTTCTCTTCTGGTTCCTCTCACCTGGAAACTATATTTACAGTTTTATTAGGAGGTTATTGTGTGTTTATTGTGAGGTTATTGTGAGTTTATTGTCAGGTTATTGTGTGTTTATTGTGAGGTTATTGTGAGGTTATTGTGAGTTTATTGTGAGGTTATTGTGTGTTTATTTATTTATGTGTGTATACATAACACGTGTCCTGTCCCTTTAAGAAGCTCCACCTTCCATTCCATCAGCTGAGCCAGACCAGGTGAACCAGTTAGTTCTGTAGTCAGAGAGAAGAGACGGTAAGATTCACCTTTTAGTACAAAGTAGTACTTTAACTGGGGGGGGCACAGGAAGGAGATCTGAAGTAATGAAGGACTTTAACTGGGGGGGGGGGGCGCACAGGAAGGAGATCTGAAGTACTTTAACTGTAATGTAAAAAACACCGAGACTGAAAGTGAAAGTAACTGAGACAACTTTCTGCATATACTACTATAATACTATACCACCATACTACTATACTTCTATACTACTATATGTAGTATAGTGGTAGTTTGGGTTAATGTAAATATAATTTATAGTATCAATACATATAGCAGGTCTAGACCACTATAATTTACAGATATAGCAGGTCTAGACCACTATAATTTACAGATAGAGCAGATCTAGACCATTCTATAATTTACAGATAGAGCAGGTCTAGATCGCTCTATAATTTACAGATAGAGCAGGTCTACACCGCTCTATAATTTACAATAATTATATATACAATAATTTACTCTACTATACCCTCTCATACATACATGTAAAAGGATTATAATAGTGTGTTATGCCAGATTATGATGTGTGTAAAACAGAAGTAGGAATTAATCCCTGGGCGGCCTCTCGTACAACTGACTTCCTGTTTTAACATCTGTTTCTGCTGTTTTCAGCTGCTCTCAGAGACAAAATGGCTTCCATGTCAGAGGAGGAGTTCTGCTGTCCTGTCTGTCATGAAGTCTTCAGAGATCCTGTTCTTCTGTCGTGTAGCCACAGCTTCTGTAGAGACTGTCTGCAGAGCTGGTGGACAGAGAGACCAACTCGAGAGTGTCCAGTTTGTAAGAGAAGATCTTCAAAGTCACGTCCACCTTGTAACCTGGCGTTGAAGAACCTGTGTGAGGCCTTCTTACAGCAGAGAGACCAGAGACCTTCAGAGGCTCTCTGCAGTCTGCACTCGGAGAAACTCAAGCTCTTCTGTCTGGACCATCAGCAGCCGGTGTGTCTCGTCTGCAGAGACTCAGAAACACACTCCAACCACAGGTTCAGACCCGTCGATGAAGCTGCACGACAACTCAGGAAGGAGCTCCAGGAGACTCTGGAGCCCTTAAAGGAGAAGTTAGAGGGGTTGGAACGAGTTAAAGTGGAGTTTGATCAAACAGCAAAACACCTGAAGGTCCAGGCCCGACGCACAGAGACCCAGATTAGGGATCAGTTTCAGAAGCTTCACCAGTTTCTAGAAGAGGAAGAGGAGGCCAGGTTGGGTGCACTGAGGGAGGAAGAGGAGCAGAAGAGCCAGAGGATGAAGGAGGAGATGGAGGCTCTGAGCAGAGAGATAGCAGCTCTTTCAGCCTCAGTCCGAGCCACAGAGGAGCAGCTAAGAGCTGAAGACGTCTTGTCCAGCAGCTCCTCTTGCTGGAGGATCCAGAGCTGCCCCCAGGATCTCTGATAGACGAAGCCCAACACCTGGGCAACCTGGGCTTCAACATTTGGACCAAGATGAAGGACCTGGTCTCCTACACTCCTCTGGTTCTGGACCCAAACACTGCTGGTCAAGGACTCCCCCTGTCTGAAGATCTGACCAGCGTGAGATGGCGGGGAGAGGATCAGCAGCTTCCTGATAATCCAGAGAGGTTTGATGAATACTCTGTCCTGGGCTCTGAGGGCTTTAACTCAGGGACTCACAACTGGGACGTCGAGGTTGGAGACGGTACAGACTGGGAACTGGGTGTGTTATCAGAGTCTGTCCAGAGGAAGGGAGACATAGAGTCTGGATTATGGGCAATAGGGTTCGATGAAGGTAAATACTCAGCGTTCTCTCCATCAACTCTAGACACTGATCTCCCGTTGAAGAAGCGGCCCTGGAGGATCAGAGTGACTCTGGACTGGAAAAGAGGAAAGCTGTGGTTCTCTGATCCTGATACTAACACACACATACACACCTTCACACACACCTTCACTGACAAGATGTTCCCATACATTGGCACTGTGGATAATCTGAAGATATCAGCACTGAAGGTGTGTGTGACTCAGATGGTGTCTGGAGTTTTAGGGTGGTGTCCAGGTCAGACCGGTCTAATGGATCGAAGATAGGATATAGAGGGAGAGATAGATAACTCCAGGTCAGACCGGTCTAATGGATCAAAGATAGGATATAGAGGGAGAGATGAGTGAGTGAAGTGATCCTTCAAATTATATGGAGCCATCCATTTAATATTTGGAAAATTTGGATGAAAGAATTTCAGATTTGTGATGTAGAAACCATTAAAGTGGGTCAGATTTGACCCGGGACAACAGGAGGGTAAAGCAAGTTGTAGATATCAAAAGGCTTCAATAAGTTGCAGGTTGCTGGGTATTGGGATCAGAAACCAAGGAGCGGGTGTAGTCCTGTGGATCTTCTTATAATCCACCAGATGTTGAAGACATCCAGAAATCCAGAGAACCAGAGCAGCCATTAACCCGGCTCCCTGGACATGGTCAATAATCTGCAGGGTGGGGATGGTGTGTATGGGTAAATATATGAATGGGAATATACAGTATATGTTCATTGGTTATAGATGTATGATCCCTGTAGTGTTGAACGGACGTTCAGTTGAAAACACAAGAAACACAAAGCTAAATATATATGTACTGTTTGAAGTGTGAAGTATAACTCACAGCTAAAATATATATACAGCTTAAACATGTGCTATGTAACCAATGATATATATTGTTTTGATGAATGTATGAACTAATTATTAGAAACAGCTAAATCTATATAATATTGGTTAGGTGTGACCTTGGGCACCCTTTAAGTGTGCTAAGGGTTACTTCCTGTAACAGTGGAACTGGTCTGAACAAGTCCTCTGCTGTGGCCCCCTGTATGATAACGTAGTGGTGGAAATACCCTGGTTTCCAGGAGGGGGCGGGGGGGGGAGGTTTAGCCTTGACTTTGAGTATAAATATGAGTTGATGTGGACTTTCTCTTCAGCGTGGCCTACCCCACTTATCGGGTTTTTTCTATTCTCTGGTTTTGATACTCTTTGCTTTTAGGGCAGAAAGGGAAAAGATTATTTCTGTATTTTGTACTTGTTTTTGATTATTCACTAAATAATAAAACTACCTGAGCTTGTTGTGAGCTAGGGGACCAAAAGACTTTTATTCCTTGATTTTAGTCATTTACTTTCTCTCTCTCACTCCTCGGCCGTCCGAGGGCAGAGGTTTCCTTCCAGTGAGGGTAGTTAAGACTCCTCTTTAATCTCCGGGGGGGCTGCTGCACGGCGGGGATCGACATTGACAGTCAGACCTCCTGTTGTCTCCTAGTGGGGGTGCAGTTCCAAACCGCTCTGCCAGTCAGAGCCACCGAGCACTTAGCCTCTCTCAGACCGGCAACCAACGAAGGCCAGCGGGCGTTCTTGAGAAGGAGGGGGCCTCTGGGGACCCTGGGAGGAGTGGGCTTCCGGGGACCCTGGGAGGAGGGGGCCTCCGGGGACCCTGGGAGGAGGGGGCCTCCGGGGACCCTGGGAGGAGGGGCCTCCGGGAACCCTGGGAGGAGGGGACCTCCAGGGACCGTGGGAGGAGGGGGCCTCCGGGAACCCTGGGAGGAGGGGGCCTCCGGGGACCCTGGGAGGAGGGGGCCTCCGGGAACCCTGGGAGGAGGGGACCTCCAAGGACCATGGGAGGAGGGGGCCTCCGGGGACCGTGGGAGGAGGGGGCCTCCGGGAACCCTGGGAGGAGGGGGCCTCCGGGGACCGTGGGAGGAGGGGGCATCTGGGAACCCTGGGAGGAGGGGACCTCCAGGGACCGTGGGAGGAGGGGGCCACCGGGGACCCTGGGAGGACCGGTTCAGACCGCGAGTACTAAAGAAAGATCCTTGGTTGTAAAGATCCCCTCGGCCGGTGCTTAAAATATACAGGGTTAGGGTTAGGGGGACAAAAGCCCGTTAGTGGGGGACGTCTGGGGTAAAACCAGAAAAGCCTCTGGCCTCGCCTCCGGGTGCCCAGATCCGGGCGGGGGCCCTTTAATTTAGCAAGGGTGTGTGTGTCTCTAGTAAAAAGAAAGAAAACTAATTATTACTAGATATAAGAATTAATAATTAATTCTAAAGTGTTAAATTAGTGAATCACTGTGTGGATAAATCTAATATTTATACAATCAGGGAAGTATCAAAGTAACTCCTTTTAATATCAACCTAACCCCCCCCCCCCCTATACAGTAGTAGTTTCATTGGTTCTGTTTTATGGACCATGAGTCTAATAATAAAGACGATCTATATGTCTCCTGAGGACCAAAGTGTCTGGACCTTTTTGAATAAATGTCTGTATTTTGTCCCCTGTATGAGTCCTAATGATTGTGTCTTCCCAGTGGGACTCCCAGGACATATGAGACGTGTTTTAGAGAGACTGGATCAGCTGGTCTTGCTCGGTGTGTGATATCAATACATATCTGGAGGACTCATGTCCCTTTATGTATGTATTTGTCTTTAAAGTCCTCCAACCATGTTACCATCCAATGTCCTCAGAGCAGCCCAGTGTGTCCTCAAAGACATGATGCTGATCGGCTGGAGACACCAGGGTGATGTTTATAAGTTATTATAGTAAATAAATCAGATGGACCAAAGGTTGTAGAAATATTAAATAAAAAATAGGAACCAACTGTAAACAGCAGAAATTTATTTTAGATTTTAAAACTTTATTTAAAAATAAATAAAATTCATGTTATTTCCCCGGTTGTACGCCAGACTGGTCCCGTTACGCCAGACTGGTCCCCTGGTCCTGTTACACCAGACTGGTCCCCTGGTCCTGTTACACAAGACTGGTGCCGTTACACAAGACTGGTCCCGTTACGCCGCTGGTACTGTCCTAACTCGCTCTCGGTGAATAAAACTAACCTCCAACATCCAACGGCCGGTTCTGATCCAGATCGCCGGATAGGAACTACAAACAGACGTCGGTGTTTCCCCTGTCTTTATTAACATAATGGGGGGGCAGGGAGACACTAATAAATAAATGTGACATTATGAAACAAAATTAAGTTTCAAACAGCAGTTTTGTGCCGATCGGACGAAAACCATAAACCATAAAACGATAAATCGTGATTTTCTGCGAAGAAAAGTCACGTCAGAAATGGGCGTGGCCTCGCTCCGTAGGTCCTTTGTTACAAGGGGGCTGGGAACCGGTCCCCAGCCCTAACCCCGGGCCCGGGGACCCCCAGCCCTAAGCCTAAACCGGGGGCCCGGTAGGGTCCCGATGGCCCCCCTGGAGGGTCCAGGCTCTACGCCATGCCGCTCCACTGCAGCGAGGTGTACGCCACGCCGCCGTCCGTCCCCGGCGAGCACAGCAGCACCGTCTTCTTCACGTTGGAGCCCAGACGAGACACGGCGAGGACGTCCAGCAGAGACAGCGGCTCGTCCAGAGACACACACACGGCTATGAAGTGGGCGTGGAGACGGAGAGGGTCCCCTGGAGGACAGAGAGACAGACAGGTGGAGACAGTTAGAGAGACACACAGGTAGACAGACAGACAAGTAGAGAGACAGACAGACAGACAAACAATATTAATGTAATAATTGAAAATAATATAAGAGTGAAACTGACCGGGATAAACCAGGAAGTCTCCCCCGAACTTCCCTGCAGAGGTCAGGTAGAAGCCCCGCCCCCTCAGGTCTCTGAACACCTGGTACTTGGCGGCGCGGCGTGGCTCATCCTGCACTCTGATTGGCCGGTTGGTCCGCAGGAAGTCCCCGGCGTCGGCGCAGTACGAAAGCCCCGCCCTCGCCGTGCTGAGCTGCACAGCCATCGCCGAGCACGGAAAGGAGAAGCTGCCTTCCAACGCCGCCAGGCGGCGCCGCAGGGACTCGTCTCCAGACTCTACAGGAACAGGGACAGAACCAGAATCAGGACCTGGAACAGAACCAAAACCAGGACCAGGACAAGGACCTGGACCAGAACCAAAACCAAAACCAGGACAAGGACCAGAACCAGAACCAAAACCAGTACAAGGACCAGAACCAGGATCATGGATGGTTTGAGGTAATTGTACCCTATGGTACCGTCTATTTGCTGGATGGTTTGAAGTAACGGCCCCTTGTTGTTGACGTTTTGTTGATATTTTGGCACGTTTGGTTGCCATAGTAACTGAACGTGTAATGTGATATACTAAAAAGAAACTACACGTTCTTTTTAGCACATCCCCCCCCACCTGTGGGTGATGACATCATAGCTCGGAGCAGCGCTGACTTCCTGTCCTCTAGAGCGAGGACCCTCTGCTCCTCGTAGCTCCGCTGCTGTGCCTCCTGGTACTGCTGCACCTGTAGCTCCACCCCTCCATCCTGGACACACAGATCAACACATCTAACACACCTGTAGCTCCACCCGTCCATCTTGCACACACACATCAACACATCTAACACACCTGTAGCTCCACCCGTCCATCCTGGACACACACATGAACACATCTAACGCACCTGTAGCTCCACCCGTCCATCTTGCACACACACATCAACACATCTAACGCACCTGTAGCTCCACCCGTCCATCCTGGACACAAACATGAACACATCTAACGCACCTGTAGCTCCACCCGTCCATCCTGGACACACACATCAACACATCTAACACACCTGTAGCTCCACCCGTCCATCCTGGACACACACATCAACACATCTAACTCACCTGTAGCTCCACCTGGTTACCAGGTGTAGGGGCGGTGGGGGCGTCCAGCAGTTGCTCCTCCTCCGGCAGCAGCAGCAGGGGGCGGCCCAGCCGCAGGTTCTGGCGGGGGGTCCGGGGCAGCGCGCCCACCAGGGCCCCCACCAGGCCTTGGGCCCGCACGGAGCGCAGGTCCTCCACCCTCCACAGCAGGGGGGCGGAGTCACACAGGCTGACCGCCAGGGGGGCGGAGTCACACTTGCTGGTCGCCAGGGGGGTAGGGTCACACAGGTCGGTCGCTAGGGGGGCAAAGTCACATAGGTTGGTCTCCCGGGGGGCGGAGTCACACTTGCTGGACTCCAAGGGGGCGGGGTCACACTCTCTGGTCGCCAGGGGGGCGGGGTCACACTCTCTGGTCGCCAGGGGGGCGGAGTCACACTCGCTGGTTTCTGCGACTCGAGGCTCGTCCATCACCCTGGAGATCAAACACGGACATTAAGGGCCGGAGAAAACCTTGTGTGGATAATCTCCTGAAAGTGAAATTTCATCTAATGTGCAATATAATAGTATATAATGTAATAGTATATAATGTAATAGTATATAATATAATAGTAAATAATATAAAAGGAACAATATAATAGTATATAATGTAATAGTATATAATATAATAGTATCCAATATAATAGTATACAATATAATAGTTAGCATGGTGTTTGGAGCTAACGTTAGCATAGCTACAACGTTCTTCTGGTATTGTTCTTAATGAGAAACTTTATTATTTCTTGGATTTCACAGTTATGACGTAAACTGTTTACATCATTAAGTACAGGAGCAGCTCACGGCTAGCTCGCTGGAGGGGGGAGGAATAGAGTTAGCCTAGAGCTAAAAACAAAGCTAGCTAGCTGGAGGGGGGAGGAATAGAGTTAGCCTAGAGCTAAAAACAAAGCTAGCAAGCTGGAGGGGGGAAGAATAGAGTTAGCCTAGAGCTAAAAACAAAGCTAGCTAGCTGGAGGGGGAAGGAATAGAGTTAGCCTAGAGCTAAAAACAAAGCTAGCTAGCTGGAGGGGGAAGGAATAGAGTTAGCCTAGAGCTAAAAACAAAGCTAGCTAGCTGGAGGGGGAAGGAATAGAGTTAGCCTGGAGCTAAAAACAAAGCTAGCTAGCTGGAGGGGGGAGGAATAGAGTTAGCCTAGAGCTAAAAACAAAGCTAGCTAGCTGGAGGGGGGAGGAATAGAGTTAGCCTGGAGCTAGAAACAAAGCTAGCTAGCTGGAGGGGGGAGAAAAGAGTTAGCATGGAGCTAGAAACAAAGCTAGCTAGCTGAAGGGGGGAGGAATAGAGTTAGCCTGGAGCTAGAAACAAAGCTAGCTAGCTGGAGGGGGGAGGAAAAGAGTTAGCATGGAGCTAGAAACAAAGCTAGCTAGCTGAAGGGGGGAGGAAAAGAGTTAGCCTGGAGCTAGAAACAAAGCTAGCTAGCTGGAGGGGGGAGGAAAAGAGTTAGCCTGGAGCTAGAAACAAAGCTAGCTAGCTGGAGGGGGGAGAAAAGAGTTAGCATGGAGCTAGAAACAAAGCTAGCTAGCGGGAGGAATATGAATTTGCATAAAGATGATTATTCTGTATTTTTGTGTTAAATAATAACTCAGACGTTACTCAACAGGTTCTCAGTACTCGAGTACTTTTACTCAGATTATTAGAATACTTTTACTTTTACTGAGTACAATTTTTGGCTACCTACCTGTCTGTCTGTCTCTCTACCTACCTACCTGTCTGTCTCTCTACCTACCTACCTGTCTCTCTACTTTAAGGGGACCAGATGTCTCAGACTAAATCCGGGGACATTTTCAGCTCAGAAGCGTAAATACCTCCAAAACACGTCATGTTTTGAATTTTTGTAAAACTTAAAACGGGGACACTAGACCTAGAGCTGAGTATCGGATACAATATAAACTATTGAGGAAATATTTTCCTTTGACATTGATGCAGTATGAAACGAGATCGCTGCAGTCGGCAGCAGAGAAACAAGCTACAATGGAAGTTAATGGGATAATTGTCCATCTTGTATTTACGTTCATAAAGTGCTCGTTTTGCTGCTGACAGACTCAGATTAATATTCTAAGTGTCTGATAACATTATGGAAAGGATTTCTAAGGAGGCTGACCTTTCTTTTAAAGATTAAGATCATTTTTAAAACATAAAAGTCCACCAGACTCCATGTAAATAATCACTTCTTTTAGCATGGTAAAATACGGCTTTGCATGTATAGAGCAGCATATCGCCACCAGACTCCATGTAAATAATCACTACTTTTAGCGTGTATAGAGCAGCATATCGCCACCAGACTCCATGTAAATAATCACTACTTTTAGCGTGTATAGAGCAGCATATCGCCACCAGACTCCATGTAAATAATCACTACTTTTAGTGTGTATAGAGCAGCATATCTCCACCAGACTCCATGTAAATAATCACTACTTTTAGCGTGTATAGAGCAGCATATCGCCACCAGACTCCATGTAAATAATCACTACTTTTAGTGTGTATAGAGCAGCATATCTCCACCAGACTCCATGTAAAAAATCAGTGATTTTAGCGTGTATAGAGCAGCATATCTCCACCACTCCATGTAAATAATCACTACTTTTAGCGTGTATAGAGCAGCATATCTCCACCAGACTCCATGTAAATAATCACTACTTTTAGCGTGTATAGAGCAGCATATCTCCACCAGACTCCATGTAAATAATCAGTGATTTTAGCGTGTATAGAGCAGCATATCTCCACCAGACTCCATGTAAATAATCACTACTTTTAGCGTGTATAGAGCAGCATATCTCCACCAGACTCCATGTAAATAATCACTACTTTTAGCGTGTATAGAGCAGCATATCTCCACCAGACTCCATGTAAATAATCACTACTTTTAGCATGTATAGAGCAGCATATCTCCACCAGACTCCATGTAAATAATCACTACTTTTAGCATGTATAGAGCAGCATATCGCCACCAGACTCCATGTAAATAATCACTACTTTTAGTGTGTATAGAGCAGCATATCTCCACCAGACTCCATGTAAAAAATCAGTGATTTTAGCGTGTATAGAGCAGCATATCTCCACCACTCCATGTAAATAATCACTACTTTTAGCGTGTATAGAGCAGCATATCTCCACCAGACTCCATGTAAATAATCACTACTTTTAGCGTGTATAGAGCAGCATATCTCCACCAGACTCCATGTAAATAATCAGTGATTTTAGCGTGTATAGAGCAGCATATCTCCACCAGACTCCATGTAAATAATCACTACTTTTAGCGTGTATAGAGCAGCATATCTCCACCAGACTCCATGTAAATAATCACTACTTTTAGCGTGTATAGAGCAGCATATCTCCACCAGACTCCATGTAAATAATCACTACTTTTAGCATGTATAGAGCAGCATATCTCCACCAGACTCCATGTAAATAATCACTACTTTTAGCATGTATAGAGCAGCATATCTCCACCAGACTCCATGTAAATAATCAGTGATTTTAGCGGTAGCGGTAGTTTTTCGTCAGAGTTTTCTTTCTTTCAGTCCAGTATCGGGTGAAAACCGGGGACAGATCACCAAAATCGGGGACTGTCCCCGGAAACCGGGGACGTCTGGTCACCCTATCTACCTACCTGTCTGTCTCTCTCCCTACCTGTCTGTCTCGCTGCCTGTCTGTCTCTCTACCTACCTGTCTCTCTCCCTACCTGTCTGTCTGTCTGTCTGTCTGTCTCTCTACCTACCTGTCTCTCTCCCTACCTGTCTGTCTCTCTCCCTACCTGTCTGTCTGTCTGTCTGTCTCTCTCCCTACCTGTCTGTCTCTTTCCCTACCTGTCTGTCTCTTTCCCTACCTGTCTGTCTGTCTGTCTCTCTACCAGTGTTAGGATCTGTCTGACGTCAGCTGCTATCTTACCTGCTCTGAGTGACGTGTTTTCCAGCGCTGCGCCACGTCACGCCGTGAACCCCGTGAACGTGTCCGTTCTGTAGTTTTAACGGTCGATATTTAAACTACAACAACGTGTCCAACTGGAAGCAGCCGCTCCTCTCTGCGTGCTAACAGCTAACAGCTAACCCGGGGTGTGTTAGATATCTACACCGGCACGTCAAAGCGGGGCGGGGCAGAGGCACGGACACGCACCCCGCTCCCTTTAACCGCCCGACACACAAGAACGAGCGCACACAGAGAAAAGCACATGTAGAAAACCCGACCAATAGGAGAGCAGGGAGGTTGGATTGGCAACGGAATCAGCCAATGACAAGCCGCCCTCACAGATCAACCTCCGTCTGCTTATCATCATGTTCTCTCTCACACACACACACTATATATACACACACACACACACACTATATATATATATATATACACACACACTATACACACACACACAATATACACTCACCGGCCACTTTATTAGGTACCCCATGCTAGTAACGGGTTGGACCCCCTTTTGCCTTCAGAACTGCCTCAATTCTTCGTGGCATAGATTCAGCAAGGTGCTGGAAGCATTCCTCAGGGAGTTTGGTCCATATTGACATGATGGCATCACACAGTTGCCGCAGATTTGTCGGCTGCACATCCATGATGCGAATCTCCCGTTCCACCACATCCCAAAGATGCTCTATTGGATTGAGATCTGGTGACTGTGGAGGCCATTTGAGTACAGCGAACTCATTGTCATGTTCAAGAAACCAGTCTGAGATGATTCCAGCTTTATGACATGGCGCATTATCCTGCTGAAAGTAGCCATCAGAAGTTGGGTACATTGTGGTCATAAAGGGATGGACATGGTCAGCAACAATACTCAGGTAGGCTGTGGCGTTGCAACGATGGTCAATTGGTACCAAGGGGCCCAAAGAGTGCCAAGAAAATATTCCCCACACCATGACACCACCACCACCAGCCTGAACCGTTGATACAAGGCAGGATGGATCCATGCTTTCATGTTGTAGACGCCAAATTCTGACCCTACCATCCGAACGTCGCAGCAGAAATCGAGACTCATCAGACCAGGCAACGTTTTTCCAATCTTCTATTGTCCAATTTCGATGAGCTTGTGCAAATTGTAGCCTCAGTTTCCTGTTCTTAGCTGAAAGGAGTGGCACCCGGTGTGGTCTTCTGCTGCTGTAGCCCATCTGCCTCAAAGTTCGACGTACTGTGCGTTCAGAGATGCTCTTCTGCCCACCTTGGTTGTAACGGGTGGTAATTTGAGTCACTGTTGCCCTTCTATCAGCTCGAACCAGTCTGGCCATTCTCCTCTGACCTCTGGCATCAACAAGGCATTTCCGCCCACAGAACTGCCGCTCACTGGATGTTTTTTCTTTTTCGGACCATTCTCTGTAAACCCTAGAGATGGTTGTGCGTGAAAATCCCAGTAGATTAGCAGTTTCTGAAATACTCAGACCAGCCCTTCTGGCACCAACAATCATGCCACGTTCAAAGTCACTCAAATCACCTTTCTTCCCCATACTGATGCTCGGTTTGAACTGCAGGAGATTGTCTTGACCATGTCTACATGCCTAAATGCACTGAGTTGCCGCCATGTGATTGGCTGCTTAGAAATTAAGTGTTAACGAGCAGTTGGACAGGTGTACCTAATAAAGTGGCCGGTGAGTGTATATATGCATATATATATACATACATATACACATATATATATATATACACACACACACACATATATATATATATACATACACACACACACACTATACACACACACTATATATATATACACACACACACAAGATCGATTTATAATCCAGAGATGGGACCGAAAGCTGCTGATAAACACAGTAGGAGGTCCCTGAACGCCTCGTGAACACATGAATAGCTGCAGCCAGTTGCCAGAGAAATGGAGGTCCCTGAACGCCTCGTGAACACATGAATAGCTGCAGCCAGTTGCCAGAGAAATGGAGGTCCCTGAACGCCTCGTGAACACATGAATAGCTGCAGCCAGTTGCCAGAGAAATGGAGGTCCCTGAACGCCTCGTGAACACATGAATAGCTGCAGCCAGTTACCAGAGAAATGGAGGTCCCTGAACGCCTCGTGAACACATGAATAGCTGCAGCCAGTTGCCAGAGAAATGGAGGTCCCTGAACGCCTCGTGAACAGAACTGCAGACACAACGTGACTGAATAACAAAGTTTATTAGATTAATTTTAATTAGACTTTTATTCTGAAAGGAACACTGTTGAAGGCTACAGCATCTGTACAGATGTTGCTTAGCAACAGGGCTACACACACACACACACACACACACACACACACACACTACATTTCCCAGGAATCTTTGGACAAAAGAAAAAAAACAACTTATCATCCAATCAAATGTGTGTGTGTGTGTGTGTGTGTGTGTGTATAGTGTGTGTAGTGTGTGTATAGTGTGTGTGTGTAGTTTGTGTGTATATAGTGTGTGTGTGTATAGTGTGTGTAGTGTGTGTATAGTGTGTGTGTATAGTGTGTGTGTGTAGTGTGTGTGTATATAGTGTGTGTGTGTGTATATAGTGTATAGTGTGTGTGTGTGTGTGTAGGGTGGGGGCGTGTGTGTGTGTATATAGTGTATAGTGTGTGTGTGTATAGTGTGTGTGTAGGGTGTGTGTGTAGTGTGTGTGTATAGTGTGTGTGTGTGTACAGTGTGTGTAGCTGGGAGCGGGGCCTGTAGCCCCCTACTGTCCTATCTGCAGCTCCTCCATCTCCTTCAGCAGCTGATCCTCCTTCTGAAGCTTCTCCAGCTGAGGAAAACAAACGCACCCGTTACTAATTACTCTGCAGTTGTCTGTTAGCATCGGTTAGCATCGGTTAGCATCGGTTAGCATAGGTTAATATCTGTTAGCATCTGTTAGCATCTGTTGGCATCTGTTGGCATTGGTTGGCATCGGTTAGCGTCTGTTAGCATCTGTCAGCGTCTGTCAGCGTCAGTTAGCATCAGTTAGCATCCGTTAATATCTGTTAGCATCTGTTAGCGTCTGTTAGCGTCTGTTAACATCTGTTAGCGTCTGTCAGCGTCTGTCAGCGTCTGTCAGCGTCTGTTAACATCTGTAGTATATATGAGTGTATTTGTGTTTACTTGTGTACATGTGAGCAGTATTTCTGTATATTTGTGTGTATATATGGTTATATTTCTGTATATATGAGTGAGCAGTATTTGTGTATACATGAGTATAGGTGTGTGTACTTGTGTACATGTGAGAGTATTTGTGTGTACCTGGTTCTTCTGCAGTACTTTTCCGGCCGCCTGCTGATCCTTCAGCTCCTCGATGGCCTTCAGTTTCTGGAAGATACACAACGCCTCGTTACCACGGCAACCAATCACAGCACAGGACACAACGCCTCGTTACCACAGCGACCAATCACAGCACAGGACACAACGCCTCGTTACCACAGCAACCAATCACAGCAGAGGGCTTCACCGCACTACACAGGAAGAGGCGGGGACTTAACCGCTCTACACAGGAAGAGGCGGGGCTTCACCACGCTACACAGGAGGAGGCGGGGCTTCACCGCTCTACACAGGAAGAGGCGGGGCTTAACCACTCTACACAGGAGGAGGCGGGGCTTCACCACTCTACACAGGAGGAGGCGGGGCTTCATCACTCTACACAGGAGGAGGCGGGGCTTCATCACGCTACACAGGAGGAGGCGGGGCTTCACCGCTCTACACAGGAAGAGGCGGGGCTTCATCACGCTACACAGGAGGAGGCGGGGCTTCACCGCTCTACACAGGAAGAGGCGGGGCTTAACCGCTCTACACAGGAGGAGGCGGGGCTTAACCACTCTACACAGGAAGAGGCGGGGCTTCACCTTCTTTAGGTTCTTGATCTTCTTGTCAGTCTCCGGGTCGCCGCTGCTCGGCTCTGATTGGCTGTTGCTGACGGGGGCGGGATCAGACGGAGCTTCTGGTTCAGGCTTTGCCTCCTGCAGAATAATGATTATTATTATACCTGATCATATTTACTGTAATGTAAAGCCGTGTGATTGGCTGCCGATTTGGAGCCCTGTGATTGGCCGATGGCAGTCACCTGTTTAGCAGCTTTCTTGGCTTCTCGTTTCTTCTGGTTCTTCAGAGCTGTCTTAGAGAGACCTTTCTCTCCGGGTCGCTGGTTCTGGGGGAGCTCCTCCTCGTGCTGACACACACACGGACACACACACACACACACACGAACACACACGGACACACACGGACACACACAAGCCATAAAACTGCGGTGTTAACCAAACCCACCAGACCTCATGTAAATAATCACTACTTTTAGCATCCTAAAACACACTTCATTCAAAGTGGACAGAAACTAAATAAAACTACCAAAAGTCATCTTGGTTCATCTTTCCACTGTTCCACCAATCACCACTCTGGTCTGGTTGGAATAAACTCTTAATTCACCCATTTACATGTGGAGATATGCTGCTCTATACACACTAAAAGTAGTGATTATTTACATGGAGTCTGGTGGAGATATGCTGCTCTATACACGCTAAAAGTAGTGATTATTTACATGGAGTCTGGTGGAGATATGCTGCTCTATACATGCTAAAAGTAGTGATTATTTACATGGAGTCTGGTGGAGATATGCTGCTCTATACACACTAAAAGTAGTGATTATTTACATGGAGTCTGGTGGAGATATGCTGCTCTATACACACTAAAAGTAGTGATTATTTACGTAGAGTCTGGTGGAGATATAACAGGGTCCAGTGTGTAAAACCTGTGTGTTTCCTCACCAGTTTGGAGCTGGGCGTGGCCGGCAGGTGCCTGAGTGCCGGCGGGCGGTACGCCTGTGTGGGCGGGGCCTGTGTGGTGCCGAGCTCGCTGGGCGCCGCCTGGTACTTGACGGGCCGCTCGGGGAAGCTGCCCTGGGGGAACGGCTGCCAGTTGACGGCCCACAGCTCGGCGCCGGGCGCCGTCTCCACCCGGTGAAGCACCGAGCCCGTGTAGTGCCAGATCTTATAGCCGTTACTGACGCGCAGCCGCGGGGAACACGTCGCCGTGACAACGTGCTCGCCATCCGGACACCAGGAGAAATGCGTGGCGTCCGGTGCTTGTGGTTTGGACACCTGAAGAGGACAGAGACACACTAAATCCTGAGAAAGCTCTCTCTCTGTGTGTGTGTGAGAGAGAGTGTGTGTCTGTGTGTGTGTGTGTTTGTGTATCTCTGTGTGTGTGTGTGTGTGTATATCTATCTCTGTATGTGTCTCTGTGTGTGTGTGTGAGAGAGAGAGAGTATGTGTCTTTGTGTGCGTGTGTGTGTGTGTGTGTGCGTGTATCTATCTCTGTGTGTGTCTCTGTGTGTGTGCGTGTATATCTGTGTGTGTGTGTGTGTGTGTGTATCTCTGTGTGTCTATATATGTGTATCTCTGTGTGTGTCTCGCTGTGTCTCTGTGTGTGTGTGTGTGTGTGTATATATCTGTGTGTGTGTGTGTGTTACCTGTTTGTACTTCTTGACGTCCCAGACCTCCATCTGACCTTGCAGGTTCCCGAACCCAGCCAGGACCAGGATGTTGCCATGGGGACTGAAACATGAGGACACAGTCAGGACCTGGGGGAGGCTGCTGATTGGCTCAGAGAAACAGGCTCAACAAGTGTGTATGTGTGTGTGTGTGTGTGTATGTGTGTGTGTGTGAGTGTCTCTCCCTGTGTGTGTGTGTGTGTGTGTCTCTCCCTGTGTGTGTGTGTGTGTGTGTGAGTGTCTCTCCCTGTGTGTGTGTGTGTGTGTGTGTGTGTATGTGTGTGAGTGTCTCTCCCTGTGTGTGTGTGTGTGTGTGTGTGTGTGTGTGTGAGTGTCTCTCCCTGTGTGTGTGTGTGTGTGAGTGTCTCTCCCTGTGTGTGTGTGTGTGTGTGTGTATGTGTGTGAGTGTCTCTCCCTGTGTGTGTGTGTGTGTGTGTGTGTGTGTTTGTGTGTGTGTATGTGTGTGTGTACCTGTAATAAGCAGCGTTGCGGGGTCCGGTCCCGAAGTCGAACACCGGGTCCCCCCCCAGGTTGTAGACCGTAGCTTTAGCCGGCATGAAGCCGTACACCACGCAGAACTCAGAGGACCCGGGGCTCCACGCCACGTCATAGATAGGACCCCTCTTCTCTGGAGGAGGAGGGGGGGGAGAGAGAGAGAGAGAGAGAGAGAGAGAGAGAGAGAGAGAGAGAGTGAGTGAGAGAGAGAGAGAGAGAGTGTGTTGAACTGAACCGTTTCTTCTTTACTACATTTTCCTGATGATACTTAAAGTGCTCATAATTATATAATACTGCTCCTGACTGGCTAGTAGTCCTCAGACTCTGTTCCTGACTGGCTAGTAGTCCTTACCTAGGTACTGTCAGGGCCTCATACTCTGCTTCTGACTGGCTAATAGTCCTTACCTAGGTACTGTCAGGACCCTCATACTCTGCTTCTGTCTGGCTAGTAGTCCTTACCTAGGTACTGTCAGGACCCTCATACTCTGCTTCTGACTGGCTAGTAGTCCTTACCTAGGTACTGTCAGGACCCTCATACTCTGCTTCTGACTGGCTAGTAGTCCTTACCTAGGTACTGCCAGGACCCTCATACTCTGTTCCTGACTGGCTAGTAGTCCTTACCTAGGTACTGTCAGGGCCTCATACTCTGCTTCTGTCTGGCTAGTAGTCCTTACCTAGGTACTGTCAGGGCCCTCATACTCTGCTTCTGACTGGCTAGTAGTCCTTACCTAGGTACTGTCAGGACCCTCATACTCTGCTTCTGTCTGGCTAGTAGTCCTTACCTAGGTACTGTCAGGACCCTCATACTCTGCTTCTGACTGGCTAGTAGTCCTTACCTAGGTACTGTCAGGACCCTCATACTCTGCTTCTGACTGGCTAGTAGTCCTTACCTAGGTACTGCCAGGACCCTCATACTCTGTTCCTGACTGGCTAGTAGTCCTTACCTAGGTACTGTCAGGGCCTCATACTCTGCTTCTGTCTGGCTAGTAGTCCTTACCTAGGTACTGTCAGGACCCTCATACTCTGCTTCTGACTGGCTAGTAGTCCTTACCTAGGTACTGTCAGGGCCCTCATACTCTGCTTCTGACTGGCTAGTAGTCCTTACCTAGGTACTGTCAGGGCCCTCATACTCTGCTTCTGACTGGCTAGTAGTCCTTACCTAGGTACTGAGCATGTGCAACTCCCAACAAAGATGGAGCAGAAGTGAGATGTCTCACTCTGTAGCTAAAACAGAGAGCTCAACACACAGGGTGAAAAGAGGAGCTGCAGTAATATAACCTCTAAATACAAGTATGCAACTGAAAATGAGCCTAAAATGTGCTTCGGGATGAATAAAGTATCTAAGTATCCAATGAGTACTTTAGAGTAGAGATGTTCCGATACCAGTATCCTCCGATACTGCTGAATATGCTGGCATCGGTATCGGCGAGTACTGGAGTCCAGGCGCCGATCCGACACCACTTCAATTATTAGAAATAGGAATCTATTTACTGGTTAGCTCCGTTAGCTCGGACACAGTTCTTCTTCGCTGCTCTGAAAATAGTTGCGCTGGTTTTAGAGGGGCGAAGAAGAATTGATCACCTTAAAAGCGCTAACATTAGCGCATCACGTCGGCAGTTTGGCAGGACTTCTCGGTGGACGTTCCCGCCGGTAAGACAGCGACACGCAGAGAAGTTTCCAGGGACGGCACGAGTGCAAATGTCAACACCAGCAACGCAATTAAACATTTGAAGACGCGTCACGGTAACGAGCTCAACGAATTTACCAACGCTGAGGGACGATAAATATAAATATAATAAGATAAAAGATAAATCCCCCAGAGACAGCCAATCAGCAACAAGGATAGCCAACAGCCAATCAGCAATAAGGAGAACCAACAGCGCTTGAGAGGGACGTACGTAAGTCAGGGACGCTAGCAACAGGAAGACAGCCGAGGACGAGAGGGATGTACCGAGTCAGAGACGCTAGCAACAGGAAGACAGCCGAGGACGAGAGGGATGTACCGAGTCAGGGACGCTAGCAACAGGAAGACAGCCGAGGACGAGAGGGATGTACCGAGTCAGAGACGCTAGCAACAGGAAGACAGCCGAGGACGAGAGGGATGTTCCGAGTCAGGGACGCTAGCAACAGGAAGACAGCCGAGGACGAGAGGGATGTACCGAGTCAGAGACGCTAGCAACAGGAAGACAGCCGAGGACGAGAGGGATGTACCGAGTCAGAGACGCTAGCAACAGGAAGACAGCCGAGGACGAGAGGGATGTACCGAGTCAGAGACGCTAGCAACAGGAAGACAGCCGAGGACGAGAGGGATGTACCGAGTCAGAGACGCTAGCAACAGGAAGACAGCCGAGGACGAGAGGGATGTACCGAGTCAGAGACGCTAGCAACAGGAAGACAGCCGAGGACGAGAGGGATGTTCCGAGTCAGAGACGCTAGCAACAGGAAGACAGCCGAGGACGAGAGGGATGTACCGAGTCAGAGACGCTAGCAACAGGAAGACAGCCGAGGACGAGAGGGATGTACCAAGTCAGAGACGCTAGCAACAGGAAGACAGCCGAGGACGAGAGGGATGTACCGAGTCAGAGACGCTAGCAACAGGAAGACAGCAGAGGACGAGCGGGATGTACCGAGTCAGAGACGCTAGCAACAGGAAGACAGCCGAGGACGAGAGGGATGTACCGAGTCAGAGACGCTAGCAACAGGAAGACAGCCGAGGACGAGAGGGATGTACCGAGTAAGAGACGCTAGCAACAGGAAGACAGCCGAGGACGAGAGGGATGTACCGAGTCAGAGACGCTAGCAACAGGAAGACAGCCGAGGACGAGAGGGATGTACCGAGTCAGAGACGCTAGCAACAGGAAGACAGCCGAGGACGAGAGGGATGTACCGAGTCAGGGACGCTAGCAACAGGAAGACAGCCGAGGACGAGAGGGATGTACCGAGTCAGAGACGCTAGCAACAGGAAGACAGCCGAGGACGAGAGGGATGTACCGAGTCAGAGACGCTAACACTCTCTCCAGCTGGAGGTGCATGGAGGGCTACTAGCCAATGGTAGAGGAGATGGATTCAAACACTAGCCAATGGTAGGGAGATGGATTCAAACACTAGCCAATGGTAGGCCAGATGGATTAATCATGTTTTTCAGTGTTGAATCTGAGCCAGACTCACGGATGATAATATCACACTCATGATCTTTAAAACTCACTGGGGTCGGTACTCGGTATCGGTACTCGCTGGGATCGGTACTCGCTGGGATCGGTACTCGTTGGGGTCGGTACTCGCTGGGGTCGGTACTCGCTGGGGTCGGTACTCGCTGGGATCGGTACTCGCTGGGGTCGGTACTCGCTGGCATTGGTACTCACTGGCATCGGTACTCACTGGCATCGGTACTCACTGGCATCGGTACTCACTGGGATCACTGGGATCGATACTCGGTATCGGTACTCACTGGGATTGGTACTCGCTGGGATCGGTACTCGCTGGGATCGGTACTCGCTGGGATCGGTACTCGCTGGGATCGGTACTCACTGGGATCGGTACTCGCTGGGATCGGTACTCGTATCGGCCGATACCCACAGCACACGCATCGGGACATCTCTACTTTACAGTTACATTTTCACTGCAGTACTTGTACCTGTAACAAGTATTTTAACACGTGGTATTAGTACTGGAGTAATCTGATTACTTCTTCCAGCGCTGGCTGTGTGGACACAGAGCGAGCCAGAGTGTGTGTGTGTGTGTGAGTGTGTGTGTGAGTAAGTGAGTGTGTGGAGTGTGTGAGTGTGTGGAGTGTGTGAGTGTGTGTGTGTGTGTGTGTGAGTGAATGTGTGTGTGTGTGTGTGAGTGTGTGGAGTGTGAGTGTGTGGAGTGAGTATGTGTGTGAGTGTGAGTGTGAGTGTGTGGAGTGTGTGAGTGAGTGAGTAAGTGAGTGTGTGTGTGTGTGTGTGTGAGTGTGAGTGTGTGGAGTGTGTGAGTGTGTGGAGTGAGTGAGTGTGTGAGTGAGTGAGTGAGTGTGTGTGAGTGTGTGGAGTGAGTGAGTGTGTGAGTGAGTGTGTGTGTGTGGAGTGAGTGAGTGTGTGAGTGAGTGTGTGTGAGTGTGTGAGTGAGTGTGTGTGTGAGTGAGTGTGTGTGTGTGTGGAGTGAGTGTGTGTGTGAGTGAGTGAGTGTGTGAGTGAGTGAGTGTGTGTGAGTGTGTGGAGTGAGTGAGTGTGAGTGAGTGAGTGAGTGTGTGAGTGAGTGTGTGTGAGTGTGTGGAGTGAGTGTGTGTGTGTGTGTGTGTGTGTGTGTGTGTGTGTGTGAGTGTGTGGAGTGAGTGTGAGTGTGTGTGAGTGTGAGTGAGTGAGTGAGTGAGTGTGTGAGTGTGTGTGAGTGTGTGGAGTGAGTGTGTGTGTGTGTGAGTGTGAGTGAGTGAGTGAGTGAGTGTGTGAGTGTGTGTGAGTGTGTGGAGTGAGTGAGTGTGAGTGAGTGAGTGAGTGTGTGAGTGAGTGTGTGTGAGTGTGTGGAGTGAGTGTGTGTGTGTGTGTGTGTGTGTGTGTGTGTGAGTGTGTGGAGTGAGTGTGAGTGTGTGTGAGTGTGAGTGAGTGAGTGTGTGAGTGTGTGTGAGTGTGTGGAGTGAGTGAGTGTGAGTGAGTGAGTGAGTGTGTGAGTGAGTGTGTGTGAGTGTGTGGAGTGAGTGTGTGTGTGTGTGTGTGTGTGAGTGTGTGGAGTGAGTGTGTGTGTGTGTGTGTGTGTGTGTGAGTGTGTGTGAGTGTGTGGAGTGAGTGTGTGTGTGAGTGAGTGAGTGAGTGTGTGAGTGAGTGAGTGTGTGTGAGTGTGTGGAGTGAGTGAGTGTGAGTGAGTGAGTGAGTGTGTGAGTGAGTGTGTGTGAGTGTGTGGAGTGAGTGTGTGTGTGTGTGTGTGTGTGTGTGAGTGTGTGGAGTGAGTGTGTGTGTGTGTGTGTGTGTGTGTGAGTGTGTGGAGTGAGTGAGTGTGAGTGAGTGAGTGAGTGTGTGAGTGAGTGTGTGTGAGTGTGTGGAGTGAGTGTGTGTGTGTGTGTGTGTGTGTGAGTGTGTGGAGTGAGTGTGAGTGTGTGTGAGTGTGTGTGTGTGAGTGAGTGAGTGAGTGTGTGTGAGTGTGTGTGTGTGTGGAGTGAGTGTGTGTGAGTGTGTGTGTGTGTGTGGAGTGAGTGTGTGGAGTGAGTGTGAGTGTGTCCATGTTCTATAATTAATGATGTCACTCACGCAGCTGGACCAATGCCGTCTCTCCGTTGACGGCGAGGTAATGCAGCGTCTGCTCGCCGTAATAAGACGCGCCGGTTTTATCCACCTCGGTGCTCGCTGTTACCAGGACGACAGACGCTGAGAGACACACACGACATCATCTAGTTACACGACATCATCTAGTTACATGACATCATCTAGGGTATAGGTCTCTCTCTGTCTGTCTCATGCTCTGCTCCTGACTGGCTAGTAGTCCTCCCTGGTTCCAGGTAGTGATCAGGATCTGGTCTGGTACCTTTCCTGTTCCAGACCATGCTGACCCTGTCGGCCTTGAAGAAGCTCTTGTTGGCGAGCGCGGCGGTGGGTCCTCCCAGAACCGGGTACTGGTACAGACGCACGAAGGACGGCGCTCCCTTACTGCCGGGGACGTAGACGCACACCTGGCGGGACAGACGGGACCGGGTGGACGGGACCGGGTTAGGGTTCAGGAACAGGGTTCAATCAAATGTATACGTTGGGGGAACTTGTTATTGTAATGACTCCTCACCTTGCTGGGCTGTCCTCCAGGAGACAACACGAAGTCAGAGACCTTCTGCATGTGCAGCTTGTTGGCGATGGTTTCTGAAACAGAAAGAATGGCTCTGTCTATAACCTGACGGCTCTGTCTATAACCTGACGGCTCTGTCTATAACCTAAGAGAACATGGCCCTGTCTATAGCCTGACGGCTCTGTCTATAACCTGAGAGAGCATGACTCTGTCTATAACCTGACGGCTCTGTCTATAACCTAAGAGAACATGGCCCTGTCTATAGCCTGACGGCTCTGTCTATAACCTGAGAGAGCATGACTCTGTTTATAACCTGACGGCCCTGTCTATAACCTGAGAGGACATGGCCCTGTCTATAACCTGAGAGAGCATGACTCTGTTTATAACCTGAGAGAACATGGCCCTGTCTATAGCCTGAGAGAACATGGCCCTGTCTATAACCTGACGGCTCTGTCTATAACCTGAGAGAACATGGCTCTGTCTACAACCTGAGAGAGCATGACTCTGTCTATAACCTGAGAGAACATGGCTCTGTCTACAACCTGAGAGAGCATGACTCCGTTTATAACCTGAGAGAACATGGCCCTGTCTATAACCTGACAGGACATGGCCCTGTCTATAGCCTGAGAGAAAGTGGCCCTGTCTATAACCTGAGAGGACATGGCCCTGTCTATAGCCTGAGAGAACATGGCCCTGTCTATAGCCTGAGAGAACATGGCTCTGTCTATAGCCTGAGAGAACATGGCCCTGTCTATAGCCTGAGAGAA
>CM057239.1:32004008-32015958 GCA_029931835.1 Etheostoma nigrum
GCGAACAGCTGGCTCCGGAGTTTCCCGGTTTCCTGCCGGTTCCGCCGGTTGTAACCGGACCGAGAGCAGCAGCAGGGACTGGGGAGGGACTGGTGATACAGAGCGGGTCTCACCGGGACCATCGTGTCTGATTATCGGCCATTACAAGCCTGTTTTCCTGCTGGTTTCGCTGCTTCTAGACAGAGAAACTGATCTGAGCATGCGCAGACGAGACTAACAGAGGGCTCACTCTGCGTTAGAGAGCTCGTCCTTCCTTTTGTAAAGTTTATAAAATTTATTTAACAAAATTAAAAGGAGTCTGGTGGAGATATGCTGCTCTATACACGCTAAAAGTAGTGATTATTTACATGGAGTCTGGTGGAGATATGCTGCTCTATACATGCTAAAAGTAGTGATTATTTACATGGAGTCTGGTGGAGATATGCTGCTCTATACACGCTAAAAGTAGTGATTATTTACATGGAGTCTGGTGGAGATATGCTGCTCTATACACGCTAAAAGTAGTGATTATTTACATGGAGTCTGGTGGAGATATGCTGCTCTATACACGCTAAAAGTAGTGATTATTTACATGGAGTCTGGTGGAGATATGCTGCTCTATACACGCTAAAAGTAGTGATTATTTACATGGAGTCTGGTGGAGATATGCTGCTTTATACACACTAAAAGTAGTAATTATTTACATGGAGTCTGGTGGAGATTTCAGGTAAACATTAATAATTATGTAATAATTGCAGCAGTAAGCGCTGATTCATCCTTCTCTCTGTGTGTTCGTTCTTGGCGTCTCATAAAGTTTGATGACGTGTGTAAACAGAACAATGATAAAGGTGTGGGTGTGTGTGTGTGTGTGTGTGTGTGTTTCAGAGGAATGCCAGTGAGGATAAAGGTGTTGGTCCCTGGCTGCTCGCACTCTTCATCTTCGTCGTCTGTGGATCCGGTGAGTTCTCCTCCTCTTCATCCTCCTCTTCATCTTCTCCTTTATCCTCATCCTCTTCCTCACATATAAACTCATTAATATGTAGACACCATCTTGTAATTTCTGATTTTAAATCTAAAACTTGATTTGATGATGATTTGTGTCTCATATAAACATTAAAATATAACTCGGATCAGATGGGGGGGGGCTTAAGATCCCTGTGTGTCTGTAGCCCCCCCCCTATAACGGTCTAACTGCTGGTCCCTGTGTGTCTGTAGCCCCCGCCCCCCTATAACGGTCTAACTGCTGGTCCCTGTGTGTCTGTAGCCCCCGCCCCCCTATAACGGTCTAACTGCTGGTCCCTGTGTGTCTGTAGCCCCCCCCACTATAACGGTCTAACTGCTGGTCCCTGTGTGTCTGTAGCCCCCCCCCCCTATAACGGCATAACTGCTGGTCCCTGTGTGTCTGTAGCCCCCGCCCCCCTATAACGGCCTAACTGCTGGTCCCTGTGTGTCTGTAGCCCCCCCCCCTATAACGGCATAACTGCTGGTCCCTGTGTGTCTGTAGCCCCCGCCCCCCTATAACGGTCTAACTGCTGGTCCCTGTGTGTCTGTAGCCCCCGCCCCCCTATAACGGTCTAACTGCTGGTCCCTGTGTGTCTGTAGCCCCCGCCCCCCTATAACGGCCTAACTGCTGGTCCCTGTGTGTCTGTAGCCCCCCCCCCTATAACGGTCTAACTGCTGGTCCCTGTGTGTCTGTAGCCCCCGCCCCCCTATAACGGTCTAACTGCTGGTCCCTGTGTGTCTGTAGCCCCCCCCCCTATAACGGCCTAACTGCTGGTCCCTGTGTGTCTGTAGCCCCCCCCCTATAACGGTCTAACTGCTGGTCCCTGTGTGTCTGTAGCCCCCCCCCCCTATAACGGTCTAACTGCTGGTCCCTGTGTGTCTGTAGCCCCCCCCCCCCTATAACGGTCTAACTGCTGGTCCCTGTGTATCTGCAGCCATCTTCCAGATCATCCAGAGCATCAGGATGGGCATGTAGTGACGTCACGACGAAGGCGGGGCCGCGAGGAAAGAGGGCGGGGCCTCGACGGCGGGGGGCGGAGCCTCGACAGAGCTGAACAACATCTTCAGACTGCAGCACATCTCTCCCACCGGCCCTGAACGCAACATTCCTGAACTCTGGCACACAAACAGCGACCAACCACACATTTGCCCCGCCCCCAGCCCAGTAGCCCCGCCCCCACGGACCCCCCCCCCCTATCTGCGTTTGTTTAACCTTGTCACGTCTCTGGGAACAGCCGCACATGTGCCTTCTTCTTCTTGTTTACCTGAAGCCCCGCCCCCTCTGATGTCAGCCTATTAGAGGGCTCCCCCTCTGACGCCAGCCTATCAGAGGGCTTGTCACATTCCAGCTGATCTCAGCTCTTTTATTTTGCTCCGTTGTCATAGTGAGATGTGATGTCATAAGAGGGCAGGATCTCCCCCCCCCCCCCCAGTAAGCTGATTGGCTCGTTTGAATCAGGTGTGGTTGTTGTGGGCGTGTCTGCACCGTGTGCAGCGTCGCCGCAACTTCCTGTTTCACTAATAAAGTTTCATTGTGGAAATGGTCCTGTCTCGTTGAATATTAAACCTTTATTAACGGGTTATTAACTCAGAACATATTTCTCTGAATAAAGGTCATGTGGCCACGGTGAGTTACATAAACACGATAAATACACATATATGTTATATATCTTCTAAAGCTCTTTGACCCTCTAATATTACACAATACACACACACATGGGGGGGGGGTAGAGATCTGACCAGGATGTTACCCAGGAAGAGAGACGAGGGCGGGGAGGACTCTTTAATATCGGATATTACAACACAGAGAGATGCATTCTGGGTAAAATAAGGAGAACACTTTCAACACGTCCAGGAGCCCTGTGTGTGTGTGCGTCCTTGTGTCCTTTGTCCTGCATCTTTGTGTCCTGCGTCCTTGTGTCCTTTGTCCTGCATATTTGTGTCCTGCATCCTTGTGTCCTTTGTCCTGCATATTTGCATCCTTGTGTCCTTTGTCCTGCATCCTTGTGTCCTTTGTCCTGCATCTTTGCGTCCTGTGTCCTGCATCTTTGCGTCCTGTGTCCTGCATCCTTGTGTCCTTTGTCCTGCATCTTTGTGTCCTGCGTCCTTGTGTCCTGCATCCTTGTGTCCTGCGTCCCTCTGTCCTCAGCTGTTGGACGGCGTCTCCGGTTTCAGGCGGATGACCCAGGAGTTAGCGGAGACGGTGTCGCCACGGCGATGGACGCGGCAGGTGTAGACGCCCTCGTTGAACTCGTTAGCGACGATGCGGAGGTCTCGGTCCTTCAGGACGATGTAGCCGGGGACGGAGGACAGGAGACGCTCGCCGTCCTTATACCAGCTGCAGGACCACAGAAGAAGAACAGGGATTACATGGGTCCTTTAATAATAATATTAATAAGAATAAAAATAAGAATAATAATATAAATAATAATAATATTATTAATAATAATCATAATAATAATAATATTAATAATAAAAATGATAAATAATATTAATAGTAATACTATTAATAATAATAATAATGTCCGACCTAACTTTGGGCGAGCGGGGGGGGGTTTTGGCTCCACAGCGGAAACCGACCACCCTCCCACGAGGAACCACCTTGATCTTGACGTTCGCCGGATGTGGTGTTGGCGTGGCAACCGCCTCCAGAGGCACTGCAAGAGAGGGAGACAGGGAGACAGGTTTCTGTAAGACAGGAAGAGAGACGGGAGAGAGAGAAAGAGAGACAGGAAGTGAGTCATGTGTCTCACCGTAGCAGAGGTCACAGCGACGAGGACAGTTCTTCTTCATGAACGTCTTCCTGCGCTCGCAGAGGCCGAAACGAGCCCACGCATCACACCCCCGCTTCTTATCTAGACAGCCTGCAAGACAACAGAGAGGGCATCACACCCCCCCGCTTCTTATTAGACAGCCTGCAAGACAACAGAGAGGGCATCACACCCCCCCCGCTTCTTATTAGACAGCCTGCAAGACAACAGAGAGGGCATCACACCCCCGCTTCTTATCAGACAGCCTGCAAGACAACAGAGAGGGCAAGACACCCCCGCTTCTTATCAGACAGCCTGCCAGACAACAGAGAGGGCATCACACCCCCGCTTCTTATCAGACAGCCTGCAAGACAACAGAGAGGGCATCACACCCCCGCTTCTTATCCAGACAGCTTGCAAGACAACAGATTGGGCATCACACCCCCGCTTCTTATCCAGACAGCCTGCAAGACAACAGAGAGGGCATCACACCTCCGCTTCTTATCCAGACAGCCTGCAAGACAACAGAGAGGGCATCACACCTCTGCTTCTTATCCAGACAGCCTGCAAGCCTGCAAGACAACAGAGAGGGCATCACACCTCCGCTTCTTATCCAGACAGCCTGCAAGACAACAGAGAGGGCATCACACCCCCGCTTCTTATCAGAGAGCCTGCAAGACAACGTAGAGGGCACCCCCCCCCTACCATAGAGCCTGCCAGACGACGTAGAGGGCACCCCCCCCCTACCGTAGAGCCTGCCAGACAACGTAGAGGGCCCCCCCCCCCTACCATAGAGCCTGCCAGACGACGTAGAGGGCAGCCCCCCCCTACCGTAGAGCCTGCCAGACGACGTAGAGGGCCCCCCCCCCTCCCTACCGTAGAGCCTGCCAGACGACGTAGAGGGCACCCCCCCCCCCTCCTACCGTAGAGCCTGCCAGACGACGTAGAGGGCACCCCCCCCCCCTACCGTAGAGCCTGCCAGACGACGTAGAGGGCACTCCCCCCTACCGTAGAGCCTGCCAGACAACGTAGAGGGCACCCCCCCCCTACCGTAGAGCCTGCCAGACAACATAGAGGGCCCCCCCCTCCCTACCGTAGAGCCTGCCAGACGACGTAGAGGGCACCCCCCCCCTCCTACCGTAGAGCCTGCCAGACGACGTAGAGGGCACCCCCCCCCCTCCTACCGTAGAGCCTGCCAGACGACGTAGAGGGCACCCCCCCCCCCTACCATAGAGCCTGCCAGACGACGTAGAGGGCCCACCCCTCCCTACCGTAGAGCCTGCCAGACGACGTAGAGGGCACCCCCCCCTACCATAGAGCCTGCCAGACGACGTAGAGGGCACCCCCCCCCCCTACCGTAGAGCCTGCCAGACGACGTAGAGGGCACTCCCCCCTACCGTAGAGCCTGCCAGACAACGTAGAGGGCACCCCCCCCCTACCGTAGAGCCTGCCAGACAACATAGAGGGCCCCCCCCTCCCTACCGTAGAGCCTGCCAGACGACGTAGAGGGCACCCCCCCCCTCCTACCGTAGAGCCTGCCAGACGACGTAGAGGGCACCCCCCCCCCCTACCATAGAGCCTGCCAGACGACGTAGAGGGCACCCCCCCCCTCCTACCGTAGAGCCTGCCAGACGACGTAGAGGGCACCCCCCCCCTCCTACCATAGAGCCTGCCAGACGACGTAGAGGGCACCCCCCCCCCCCTACCGTAGAGCCTCTGGATGCCCCACACGTCGTCCTGGGCGACGGTCCTCTGGCCGGTGGACGTGGCGTTCGGGTGCATCAGAGCCCGTGGGTCTCGGGAGTGCCACAGGCCGAGAGCGTGGCCGATCTCATGAGCCGCCACCTGCACCAGGTCGTTGAGCCACACACCTGCAGACACACACACTGCAGTACTAGTACTACGAGTACTACGAGTACTACGACTAGTACTACGACTAGTACTACAAGTACTACGAGTACTAGCTAACTTATTGTTGGCTAACTTCTTATTGGCTATTGTTCAAATAATACTGCAGTACCGGTACCTTGACTCAGTCGTAGTACTGGTGCTAGTCCTACTGCAGTACCGGTACCTTGTTTCCAGCTGAAGCGGGACCGGCCCAGGATCCAGGACTCGTAGTACTGGTGCTAGTCCTACTGCAGTACCGGTACCTTGTTTCCAGCTGAAGCGGGACCGGCCCAGGATCCAGGACTCGTAGTACTGGTGCTAGTACTACTGCAGTACCGGTACCTTGTTTCCAGCTGAAGCGGGACCGGCCCAGGATCCAGGACTCGTAGTACTGGTGCTAGTACTACTGCAGTACCGGTACCTTGTTTCCAGCTGAAGCGGGACCGGCCCAGGATCCAGGACTCGTGGTCGTCGAAGTGGATCTCCCCTCGGGGGGGCAGGAAGGCGTGGGCCAGCTCCCCGTTAACGCCGTCAAAACACGGGTGGAGGGGGGACGCCAGGCAGTCGGTGTGGTTGAAGGTGTAGAAACCTAACGCACCCCCCCCCACACACACACACACACACACACACACACACACACACACACACATAAGCATTTAAAAGGGGGTCAAAAGAGTGAAAAAACACCAAACCATTAAATCAAAGTGTTTTTGTTACCGATGGTGATGTCAGTGGTGGCGTTGCCGTCAGTAACCTCGGTGAAGCTGAGCGGAGACACGTCGCTCCACTTGGTGAAGGCCACGCTGAAGGCTGTCCTGGTGTCCTCAGGACTCAGGGTGGTGGGGAACTGGAGGATCCTGAGAGACACACGGGTTAGAGAGACAGACAGGTCAGAGAGACAGACAGAGAGGTATATTACCTGTATGTTTTTATGTTTGTATGTTACCTGTATGTTACCTGTATGTTATCTATGTGTTACCTGTATGTGTGTACCTGTATGTTACCTGTATGTTACCTGTGTGTGTGTACCTGTATGTTACCTGTATGTTACCTGTATGTTACCTGTGTGTGTGTACCTGTATGTTACCTGTATGCTACCTGTGTGTGTTACCTGTATGTTACCTGTGTGTTACCCTTATGTAACCTGTGTGTTACCTGTGTGTACCTGTATGTTACCTGTGTGTGTTACCTGTGTGTACCTGTATGTTACATGTGTGTGTTACCTGTGTGTTACCTGTGTGTACCTGTATGTTACATGTGTGTGTTACCTGTGTGTACCTGTGATGTTACCTGTGTGTTACCTGTATGTTACCTGTGTGTGTTACCTGTGTGTTACCTGTGTATGTTACCTGTATGTTACCTGTATGTGTTACCTATGTTACCTGTGTGTTACCTGTATGTGTGTACCTGTGTGTACCTGTATGTTACCTGTGTGTGTTACCTGTATGTTACATGTGGTTACCTGTGTGCGTTTACCTGTGTATGTTAACTGTGTGTGTTACCTGTGTGTGTTACCTGTGTGTTACCTGTGTATGTTACCTGTATGTTACCTGTGTGTGTTACCTGTATGTAACCTGTGTGTTACCTGTATGTGTGTACCTGTATGTTACCTGTGTGTTACCTGTGTGTTACCTGTATGTGTGTACCTGTGTGTACCTGTATGTTACCTGTGTGTGTTACCTGTATGTTACATGTGTGTTACCTGTGTGTGTTACCTGTGTGTTACCTGTGTATGTTAACTGTGTGTGTTACCTGTGTGTGTTACCTGTGTGTTACCTGTGTATGTTACCTGTATGTTACCTGTGTGTGTTACCTGTATGTAACCTGTGTGTTACCTGTGTGTGTTACCTGTGTGTACCTGTATGTTACCTGTGTGTGTTACCTGTGTGTACCTGTATGTTACATGTGTGTGTTACCTGTGTGTGTTACCTGTGTGTGTTACCTGTGTGTACCTGTATGTTACATGTGTGTGTTACCTGTGTGTGTTACCTGTGTGTTACCTGTGTATGTTACCTGTGTGTGTTACCTGTGTGTGTTACCTGTGTGTTACCTGTGTGTGTTACCTGTGTGTACCTGTATGTTACCTGTATGTGTGTATCTGTATGTGTGTACCTGTATGTTACCTGTGTGTGTTACCTGTGTGTTACCTGTATGTGTGTACCTGTGTGTACCTGTATGTTACTTGTGTGTGTTACCTGTATGTTACCTGTGTGTTACCTGTGTGTGTACCTGTATGTTACCTGTGTGTGTTACCTGTGTGTTACCTGTGTATGTTACATGTGTGTGTTACCTGTATGTTACCTGTGTGTGTTACCTGTGGGTGTTACCTGTGTGTGTTACCTGTATGTTACCTGTGTGTTACCTGTGTGTGTTACCTGTATGTTACCTGTATGTGTTACCTGTGTGTACCTGTATGTTACCTGTGTGTGTGTACCTGTATGTTACCTGTATGTTACCTGTATGTTACCTGTGTGTGTGTACCTGTATGTTACCTGTATGCTACCTGTGTGTTTTACCTGTATGTTACCTGTGTGTGTTACCTGTGTGTGTTACCTGTATGTAACCTGTGTGTTACCTGTGTGTACCTGTATGTTACCTGTGTGTGTTACCTGTGTGTACCTGTATGTTACATGTGTGTGTTACCTGTGTGTGTTACCTGTGTGTGTTACCTGTGTGTACCTGTGTGTTACCTGTGTGTGTTACCTGTGTGTTACCTGTGTATGTTACCTGTGTGTGTTACCTGTATGTTACCTGTGTGTGTTACCTGTGTGTGTTACCTGTGTGTTACCTGTGTATGTTACCTGTATGTTACCTGTATGTGTGTCCCTGTGTGTGTTACCTGTATGTGTGTACCTGTATGTTACCTGTGTGTTACCTGTGTGTTACCTGTATGTTTGTACCTGTGTGTACCTGTATGTTACCTGTGTGTGTTACCTGTATGTTACATGTGTGTTACCTGTGTGTGTTACCTGTGTGTTACCTGTGTATGTTAACTGTGTGTGTTACCTGTGTGTGTTACCTGTGTATGTTACCTGTATGTTACCTGTGTGTGTTACCTGTATGTAACCTGTGTGTTACCTGTGTGTGTTACCTGTGTGTACCTGTATGTTACCTGTGTGTGTTACCTGTGTGTACCTGTATGTTACATGTGTGTGTTACCTGTGTGTGTTACCTGTGTGTGTTACCTGTGTGTACCTGTATGTTACATGTGTGTGTTACCTGTGTGTGTTACCTGTGTGTTACCTGTATGTTACCTGTATGTGTGTACCTGTATGTTACCTGTGTGTGTTACCTGTGTGTGTTACCTGTGTGTGTTACCTGTGTGTTACCTGTGTGTGTTACCTGTATGTGTGTATCTGTATGTGTGTACCTGTATGTTACCTGTGTGTGTTACCTGTGTGTTACCTGTATGTGTGTACCTGTGTGTACCTGTATGTTACTTGTGTGTGTTACCTGTATGTTACCTGTGTGTTACCTGTGTGTGTACCTGTATGTTACCTGTGTGTGTTACCTGTGTGTTACCTGTGTATGTTACATGTGTGTGTTACCTGTATGTTACCTGTGTGTGTTACCTGTGGGTGTTACCTGTGTGTGTTACCTGTATGTTACCTGTGTGTTACCTGTGTGTGTTACCTGTATGTTACCTGTATGTGTTACCTGTGTGTACCTGTATGTTACCTGTATGTGTGTACCTGTATGTTACCTGTGTGTGTTACCTGTGTGTTACCTGTATGTGTATACCTGTGTGTACCTGTGTGTTACCTGTGTGTGTTACCTGTGTGTACCTGTATGTTACCTGTGTGTGTTACCTGTGTGTGTGTACCTGTATGTGATGTTGTGGTGAGTCCACTTGTGTCCCACGGGGTTGATGGCGTAACGTCTGGTTCTAGTTCGTAACTCCGTCTGAAAAACACAACGACCACATCTTCCGATCTTTAAGCATCGTTGCGAAGCTACAAGAAGATTTTGAGAGACTCATATCAAATAACTTAATTAATTAATATATTCATATAATATGACAAGGCCACGCCCCCTTCAGGGGACAAGAAGTGTGCACAGTTTCATACCGCTGCTACCGCTTTAGTAGGCTACAGAGGATCTTTGGGGACATGTTAACTACGACTCCCAGGGTGCATTTCAGCAGGAAACATCCAATCAGAGAGCTTAAAACTGGGTGAGCTGAAGCTATGAAGCCCTCCTGACTGACCTGTACTCCATGGCAACGGGGCTAGGGATTATGGGTAATGTAGTTCATTGAGAGTTGAAAGGATGTGTTGGAGACGTGGCAGCGGACTGATTCAGGACAGATGTGAGAGATCTGGCACACACACACACGCATACACACACACACACACACACACACACACACACACACACACACACACACACACACACACATACACACACACACACACACACGCACACACACACGCACACATACACACACACACGCACGCACACACACACACGCACACCCACACACATACATACACGCACACACACACGCACACATACACACACACACAGACACACACACACACACTTTCACAGATGTGAGAGATCTGGCACACACATGTGAACCTGAACCTGAACTCTCATTTCCTGTCTCCACACTTCCTGTTCTAGTTCACAAAATAAAGGTCAAAGATAAAAACACCAACTGAGAGACATTGAACAGAATATAGACACACACACACAGATATACACACACACACACACATACACACACAGATAGTACAGATATATATAAAGTATACATTACACCTTACAGTAAATACTCCGACTACCATACACTCCCAGTAGGAGTCCCATAACATCACCGTGCACAAAGATGATCCTGATGGGCTTAGCTGTCTCTGGGGGCGGGTCCTACACGCATAACAAAGCTTGATTGACACATTTTAGGCCAATCATTTGGGAGGAATGTTAAAAAGGTGTGAAGTCTGTTTTATCTGTACTTATTGTTAGACTGACCTGGGGGGAGGCAGCAGCTCCGCTCTCCATCATCATCAGCAGCAGCAGCAGCATCTTCTTCATCCTCATCATCCTCATCATCAGCATCATCAGCATCTTCTTCTTCTTTTTCAGGTTCAGAGACTACATGGTCACAACTGTCACACAGTCTTAGAAATGACCAAAAACCCCTCAGTCAGTCAGTCAGACAGACAGACAGACAGTCAGTCAGACAGACAGTCAGTCAGACAGACAGACAGACAGTCAGTGTGTTTGTGTCCTTGGGAGAAACGTGTCCAGATGGAAGAGGGAGAGGCGTATAGAGAGGCGACCCGGCGGGACAGGCTGGGAGAAGTTCCCCGCAGAGAGAGGCGACCCGGCGGGACAGGCTGGGAGAAGTTCCCCGCAGAGAGAGGCGACCCGGCGGGACAGGCTGGGAGAAGTTCCCCGCAGAGAGAGGCGACCCGGCGGGACAGGCTGGGAGAAGTTCCCCGGAGAGAGAGGCGACCCGGCGGGACTGGCTGGGAGAAGTTCCCCGGAGAGAGAGGCGACCCGGCGGGACAGGCTGGGAGAAGTTCCCCGGAGAGAGAGGCGACCCGGCGGGACAGGCTGGGAGAAGTTCCCCGGAGAGAGAGGCGACCCGGCGGGACAGGCTGGGAGAAGTTCCCCGAAGAGAGAGGCGACCCGGCGGGACTGGTTGGGAGAAGTTCCCCGAAGAGAGAGGCGACCCGGCGGGACTGGCTGGGAGAAGTTCCCCGCAGAGGGAGGCGACCCGGCGGGACAGGCTGGGAGAAGTTCCCCGGAGAGAGAGGCGACCCGGCGGGGGAAGTTCCCCGGAGAGAGAGGCGACCCGGCGGGACAGGCTGGGAGAAGTTCCCCGGAGAGAGAGGCGACCCGGCGGGAGAAGTTCCCCGGAGAGAGAGGCGACCCGGCGGGACAGGCTGGGAGATGCGACCCGGAGATTGAAGCGAGAGTTGCGGGTAGAAACGTGTCAAAACAGCAGCGCGTCCGGATACGAGACGCACGAAATCCCGACCTGTCTGTCGTCCTGCCTGCCTGTCTTCCTGTCTGTCTCTCTGTCTGTCTTCCTGTCTGTCTCTCCGGTTTAGGTCCGTGTTCGGCTCTAGAACAAAGTGAAGAAGGAAGTTCCAGGTCCGCTTGCTGCGGCAGAGGGGCTGGTCCGGAGGGGCGGGGTCAGGTAGAGGTGTGTGTGTGTGTCTGTGTCTGTGTGTATGTGTGTCTGTGTGTGCGTATGTGTGTGTGTCTGTGTGTCTGTGTGTGTGTGTGTCTGTGTGTGTATATGTGTGTCTGTGTGTGTGTGTATGTGTACGTGTTTCTGTGTGTGTGTATATGTGTCTGTGTGTGTGTGTGTGTGT